>JAKFHU010002140.1:5967500-6097500 GCA_023783475.1 Daubentonia madagascariensis
ATATGTGGGACTAATATGTTAACCCACTAGTATTTTGTTCTCTCCCTTACTTTTAATGCTGTAAAAATATTCTCTATTGGCAAGACTACACAAAAATCTCTCTTAAACAGTGAGGAAGAGAGTTGTTCCATGCCTACCAAAAGGGTGTCAAGAAAATAAAGCAAATTAAGGGGAATAATTAATAGTTTCTTATGTTTTTTCCATGAAGAAAAGACATTTTATCTGATCACAAGTAAAACTACTATAAACATATATACTATATTTATGGCATTTGTAAGACTAAATACCCTCAAGTCTCCTTGATACACAGTTCATGAAAATTACACATAAATATTAACATGATTCAACTTTCTCATTATCTAAAAAAGTTACTAAAGCCTAAACTTAGAGAAGATGTACTGGAGATGTACTGGAGAAGTAACTGTGGCCTTCTACATCATTAAATGATTCTATTTTTTAAAATAATATTTGCATTAATTACATAATAAATTTCTAAGAAATGTAAACTTTATGTAAAATTGTAGTGATTCACTTAACAAGTGGCATGTGTGAGTGGTTCAAGACAGAATTTCTACACATCAGAGGGGATCTCACTGTATTTTTGAGCCATTCTATTTTACCCCATCCATATCTAATACCCAGTACCTCCTGTAATTTACACAGCCAAACATATTTGTTTCTCCACGATGCATTCATTGAATAAATTCAGGTTCAATAAAATTGTATTGAATAAGTTAAGATTATTTTTAATACTATAAAAATTTAATCAGGCAATTACTTCACAATCTGTAATATAAAAATAACTGATTAACATAGTTACCTGAGCAATTTTTTCTTCTAAAACTGTGGCACATTACAATCTAGTTATATGTAATCAAAACACTCTCTACAATATCATGGCTTCAAATTTTCCATTTGAGATCAAGCATCAATCATGATAACTGTGATATTATGAATTGTAAACAGATAATATTCTAATTCAGTGGTTTACAAGATGTATACTTTCCCATTTATATAATCAAGCCACATGCCCATTAGCTAATTTGATAGTAGTAATGGTTTCCATTGAATATTTATATGAGTCAAGACTTCAGATATATATTATCTCACTTAACTCTGAAATTTATCGTACCCACTAATGCCAGACCTTGTGCTATGTATGCAAAGAAGGGGAGAAGACACAGCTCCTTCCCTGAAGGAGAAGGTTAGGCTGACCACTAATGGATAAGAAGGCATATATACCCCAGGCAAGGAAAGAAACCAGAATCATCTTGGGAAAGGACAGAAGATATTTGAGAAATTTGAAAGCTCAATGTAATGGTATGGTCATCAAGGTGCATAGAGTAAAAAATGAATAAACATTAAAGCCCATATTTTATACCAATTGCCCATCATTACAAGGTTGTTATGAAAATCTTACAGTAAGCATTTTCTTAAGTTGTCACTAAAATATTACTACATAAGCTCAGCTTCTAGAAATTATAATTCATAAAGTAATACAACCAGAGTCTTAAGAAATCTTCACCTGAGCTAAGGCTTTGCATATGAAATCTGCTATCTATTTAAGAAAGAGCTCTGGGATCCAGAGAAATTTATTGTTGTCCAGTGTTAGGAATCACAGAATTAAAAGTATCAGCATGAAGTCCAACACCTGGAAATTGAGGAGGAAAATTACATGAGTAGGTAAAATTTAGGGAAAATAAGAGATTTTAAGATGTGCCAAGAAAATTATATCTGAAGGACATAAGTGAAGAGGGAGTTGCATGTTAGAGAATTTTAAAGATAAAAATACTCATGGCCCTACATTGTGTGTTAACATCATTAAAGTACAGAAAATTCTAAAGAAAAAGGGCTTTCAGTCTATGCACATATATAGTCACATGAGATACTAAAAGGTTCAGGGATATTTGTAACATTTACTATTAATCAATTTGTGTAATGTCAATCTAGAATTTAAAAGAAGAAACCCATTTATTTATTTATTTTTAAGTTTTATTTAAATTGATACATAATAGATGTATACATTTTAGGGTACGTTCATATGATTTGTAAAAATCAAATCAGTGTAATTAGGATGACCATCACCTATATGTTTGTCTTTCCTTTATGCTAGAAACATTTGAATTATTTTATTCTAGTTACTTTGAAGTAGACAGTTGATTATTGTAAACTATGGTCACCCTACTTATCTATCAAACAGTAGGTCTTATTTCTTCTATCTAACTGTGTATTTGGACCCATCAATCAAGTTCTCTTCATTCCTGCCCCCATGCCCAAGCCTCTGGTACCCACCAATCCACTCTCTGTCTTCATAAGATCTACTTTTTTAGCTCCCACATATGAATAAGAACATGCAATATTTGTCTTTTTGTGCTTGGATTATGTCAGTTAACATAATGGCCTCCAGTTCCATTCATGTTGCTGCATTTTTGAAGACTCAATCTTAATTTGAGTAAAGTTAGAATTTTTAAACAATGAAAAATGTGCAAAAAGAAATATATTTCAAAAATTATTTCCACAAATGAGAAAAGTAATGGCATAGCCATTTTTTAAAAAGTGCTTTGTATAAAAGTGGTCCACTAGGTTGGATGCTAAGTCTAAAATATTAACAAGAGACAAAATCCAAACATGGCCAGTTTGCTAAATACATTAGTACCTGTAATGCTTTGTCCTTCATTTTAGAGCACCAAAATGAAAATCTTATACACAAGGATGTTAAACATTGGAAATCTTGAGGACTGCCTACCAAGCAGAATGTGCCATAAGAGAAATGTATTGTGGCCTTGAAGCAAATCGCCTGTATTTCCTGCCTCTTTTCAAATTAGCCGTGCTCCTAAAATGCTGGTGTCCTGCAGGAGTCACTAGTGAAAGAATGTTTTCTGATTTCTTATGAAAACAAATGAAGGGAAAGCTTTAACTAGAGAAGAAATTAGGCCAAATATTAAGAAAAAAAATCTGTACAACTATAGCAAAAAAAGCTGAGGGGGGCGAGACAGAAAGAAAGAGACAGTATTTCTGTTCTTCATTTGTTTTCTTTCACATGTCTAGTTTTCAGTAAATACTACTAATTGATTATATCACATTAGAATACTTAATCCAAGACTGAAATACAATTATATAAATTAGGTATTCAACAGTTAGTTCCAAATATGGGTGTTAAGTTTTCTAAAATTGGAAGAAATTAATATGATAGGCTTATTGCTATCATATATTTAATTTTCAACAAATCAAAAAATAGATTAATTCCATAATAGCAAAAAATGTGCATATTAAATTACAGGCAATGTAAGAAGAATGCTCGAAAATTTGTTGAAAGTAGCAACAATTTAAGAAAAACCAAGAACAAATTATGCATGAGAGAGAAACACTGAAAATAAGCATCCATGGACATACGAGTGCGGGAGAAACAGAGAGGTACAGCATCAAGAAACAGTGAGTCTGTTTATGTAATTCAAATGCCAATTATTATTGCCTATTTCACTATATTTAGACTGAGGAAAATGACCACCAATGTTTTTAAAACCCAGAAAGCTCTTGAGAACTCAGGGTGTTTGGAAAAATTGGAAGATAGTAAGATTGTTTTTTAAGTCATGGGAATCTAAGTTTTCCTAAGCACATGTATTTTAAAAACTCCTGATTTTAATCAAAGTTTATAATATTAAAAGCATTTCTTCTTACACTTGAGATGACTGACTGCAAGAGTATTATATGTCTATTACTTCTTGATACACACATTTATGTTTTGGATGTGCTTTAATTACACTCTCCCTAAGCTCAAAACCCTATTAGAGTTGTTCTTTATTTTAAAAATGAAAGAGTGGATTTACTCAGCAGTTAGTATTTCTGAATTCTAATGCCTATAAAGTCACTGGTCCTTCAGCTGATGGTGACTTGATTTTTTTGTCTAATAGATGGAGCCAGTATCTAGTTAATATTAAGAAGAACATAAAATGTTTAAAAGTTACTGATGATGAAGATTTCAGACGACAGTGATTCTCAGCATATAAATGAATTTTGGTATCTATTTTCAGAATCAATGTTTTCTTAAGAATTATTGCCTTTTGAATGATTTAGTTGGTAGGCAGCAAATTACATTTAAGTTCAAGCCTAAAATGACACAAACATATAATTAATTTCTCTACAAATGTCTCTAAATGAAGTTACTTGTTTAATACAGATATGAGTAGTAAGAAAGCTACAGGGCTATTATGAGGCACATGATAAATGTAGCCATGAAAGAAAACAATTTTTAATTTAGTATACTCTATCAATCTAGAAAGCCCATGAATATTTACTATTAATTCAGTATGCTGAAAACTAGTAAAAGAGGGAACATGCATGCAAGAAAAAGAGCATCATATAACAAAACACTTACTATACAACTATCAAAATCTATTAAAATTTTTATGATTATATATCTACATTTGAAATCAAAGGTAATTTCACATTTCTAGGGAGAATGTTAAAAGTTTATTTTCCATTGTAGAATATACGTTAAAATATTGGGAAACTATTGGGATATGGTCAAGGTCTTTGTTCTGACAGCAAAACCATTTAGAAAACCTTGATATGGTAAGAAGTACCATCAGTGATATAGTAAATTTTTATGTATATTCATGGTCTGAAAGTTCTATTATGTTTCATATAAATGTACTTTCTGAAGGCCAGGTAATTCCACCTTTTGCCTTGCTATTAGTCCTTGAATAATGTAATTTTCATAGTTGTTTTTACTCTCCACCATCTCTTAGAATCTTCTAGTAATTCAGTCCAGATCAGTATGCACTCATAGATTGTCAGTCTGTTCAAAGCAAAATGTAATACACAGGTGACTCCAAGGAGTTTACAGTCTAGCAGTGGAAGCACACCAGTGAAGAAAAAACTTCCAAATAACAAGGGAATTGCTTTAAAAGGTGTCTAGATCAGCCTAGTATATTGTTTCAAAAAATGCTCCATGGTGGTAAAATTATAATAGTAACAAATAAATAAAAAGATAGGTTGAACTCTTGACTGATAAAAAATAAATAAGTATAAAAAGTATAGGTCCACTCAACTTGACGCATAAGGTTACACAAAGCTCTCCACCAAAAATTCCAGTGAGATTCGTTATTCCAATCATGGTACTGGTCGTGCCTTTTGTGTTCTGTTCACTCTACTATCTCTGAATTTTGACACTTTTCTTCAAGCCCTTCTCTTCCAGAGCTCCGCAAGAGAATTAAGCCCTAATATCCTGACATCCATTGTATATCATAAATTAACTGCCCTTTTATGCATCTCAAGTTAAACTGGATAAATTAGCGTCCATGGGAAATTTGAGAAGTCGCTCAAATAATTTTCTGTAGGGCTTTATTCTTTTCTTGAACTTTTGTAGAGAATGACTGCTTAACTCATACAATTAATTATTGTATTTAAATATCATTACCTAACACTTTAATCTTTGATGAAACTTGATATTTATCACAATGCTAATTTTCATAATATTGCTATGCAGGAGTTTTTGATTAAATGTAAAAGATATATGTCAAAATATATATACTGCATAATATAAATAACATTTTTCCTCTTTGTTGAAGAAGAGCTTGTAAAAAAATTCAAGTTAGAAATTTAGAGACTGTCTGGCCTAGTGATGCACTGTTCATAGCACACTTAGTAATAACACTTGATCTCAAATTTCAGAATAAATAATTAGAATATTTCCGTAATGCTATTTCTCAATTATGTCTAGATTTTAACATGTTAGTAGCTAGAAAGGATTGTCATTTTCTCACTGACATTTTATAGTGTGGATAATCTAATTTGTAGAAATATTGTAACTCTTTCTCCCTAAGCCTAAGGGACTTAGCAAAGCTATTTTCATGTTGAATGAAAAATGTTTTACGTAAGCATTTTTACTTTTTTGTGAGTAGTCTTTCTGGGGGGAAAAAGTTGATCCTCCTTAACTTATTCTCTTTCCATGTCTTTATTTCTATTTGATTATTTAAATATCTAAGTTTATATATTTTTCTTTTTGACAACCAATTAATTGTGCCCTTTGTATGTTTTCCAAATAAATAATTCTTATATAGAACACTGATTATTTGATAGATATGTCAAAAAAGATAGGCAAAGTCCCCAATCTACATTTATAAAATTTGAAAATACTAAGTTAAAATGAAAAAGAGTGGTAGAGGGGCTCCTATATCGACAATTTAACAGTTATGATTTGAAAATAGATATTTGCACCCACCATATTAAATTTCTAATATGCAAACTAAAATAATATTTCAATTCCTTCATGAAATAACTTCATGAGATAGGGCATGAAAACACACATTTTTGCCTGTGAAAATGGGTTAGGTTGATACTAACAAAATATAAGTAGGAAACTTTCTTAGCTTTAAACAATCTGGGCTTTATTATTTGTTACATACACTTTGAATCACCTACTAGTGCAATGATTATAAAATTCACTTCTATTTCCTCATGGATCCAAAGATCACATGTCTTTTAATCCAACAAAAGATTTACAATAATTCTTTATATATTGTTATTATTCTCTTATGCTAAGTAAAATAATAGTAACTCTGAAGGCATTGAGAAAGACACATAGCAGACCTTTAGGAACTAAGAGATAACAATCAGGACAAACAATTCTCTTTCTTTTAAATGTACTGGGAATTAAATTGCAACTTACCTGTTGTATAAGAGAAATGCAACAGGTCTTCATTCATAACTCTTTTTTGTTGAATAGGCATAATTTTTACTTAATATTCTAGGTTTTTAAAGTATTTATATGCTATTTTTTACATGATGTAGAGATATACCTCATTCTGTGATTAAAATCTAGTTCATAAATTGAACAGGGAAAACAAGGCCACATAATCATATATTACCTTTTTCAATATGCATCCTTTTTGACTCATGTCCCATGTCATGACCAGCCAAATCTCCCTCTTTGGGCCCAGGGAGTACATTTGGTGATAAGCCCATTAGCATCTGGTTCATGGACAACCCATTCTGATGGACAGCTGTTAAGCCCAAAACAAAAGAATAAACACAAAAACACCATAACACACAAGGTTCAAATAAATCAATTTAACTCTTTCAGACTCAAAAGTAAATATAATATAATGGTCCAACTTTAAAGTTATAATCTATCCCTAAAAACACTATGAGAATTGATAATCATGACAATTCTTGAGGATAAGCAGAAAATATCAAAAATGACATCGTTTCACTTTATTTTTATTTCACGTAAACTAATTTTTTTTTAACAGCTGGGATAATTTTGAAGGGCTATCCAGTATGATCACTAACAATGAAGTATTCACTCTTTTAATCTATTGCATCAGATTCTTTCTCCAGCATATAACCTTCCTTTATTCTTCAAGAACTACAATCTTAAAGTTACGGAGCTCTTTAACACTATGAAGTTACAATTAATAGATACTATTCTAATACAGTTTTCCACAAGTTAAGGCACTGGAATCACGGTTTCAATATTCCTATTCTATTGTAGTCAATAAAACACAAAATTTCATAGATATCAAAGTATTTCTTAAAAAAATGGTGTTGAACTCAAACTTGAAAATAAAAGTTACCATTAAACAAAATAGATTTCTTGAGCTATTTACAATAATCTGTCACTATTGAAACAATCAAGTAGATGACCACTCTTTATATCAATAAATTTACTTAATGAATTGCCCATGAAAATCTTGGTTTTTGTGCAAAATTGAAGGAAAAATAATCATTCCTAAAACTTTACTTTTTATGGAAAATAAAAATTTTTTAAATATAATAAGAATATATTAGGAATTGCCATTTAGCAACGACCATTAGTAATAATTATTTTTATTTATTTATTTTTTTAGACAGGGTCTTGCTCTGTTGCCTGGGCTAGAGTGCAGTGGCATCATTATTGCTCACTGCAACCTCAAACGCCCAGGATCAAGCGATCCTCCCGAATAGTCAGCCTACAGGCACATGCCAGCAGGCTAATTTTTCTATTTTTTTGTAGAGACAGAGTCTCACTATATTGCTCCAGGCTTGTTTCCAACTCCTGGCCTCAAGCGATTCTCCTACCTTGGCCTCCCAAAGTGCTAGGATTTCAGGTGTGAGCCACCGCGGCCAGCCTAGTAGTAATTACTTCAGGGAAAACCAGGGAATGAAAGTTTGATAAAGAATGCAATACTTGCACAGCCTCAAGATATCTGCTCACAAGATACTTACTATCTACAGAAGTTAAAAAAAAAGTAGCATTGCAGTAGAAAAACCTGGTAGTTACCAACTTACCAAAGTGATAAAGTTATCACTAGTATTGTAAAAATATATGTCTCCTGAAATGATTCACTGAGAAGGACACAGTATCACAGCTGTGTGAGTCTTCCCAAAAATCTATAACTTAAATCTAATCAAGAGGAAACATAAAAAAAATCCAAACTGAGGGACATTCTACAAAATAAATGGCCTGTACTCTTAAAAAATATTAAGGTACTGAAAGACAAAAAGGACTAAGAAACTGTTCTAGGTTAAAGAAAACTAAGAAGATATGACAACTAATTATGTGTAATCCTGGATGGGCTTTTGGAACGAGAAAAAAAATTTTTGTAATTAAAAAGATTAATGGGAATGCTGGTGAAATTTGAATTCTAAATTTATAGTACTAAAAACCACAGTTCAGATTTTAGTACTATAATAATGTTATTTTCCTGATTTTGATCATTTTTCTGTGGTTATGTAAAATAAATTACTTGTTTACAGAAAATAAACAGTGAAGAATTTAGGTAAGGAAGCATTATCTGTATGACAGGGGCACTAGGTGATATTTTGCCTTTATGGAGATATCTCTTCCAGAGAGATTGCTTGATTGATTGATTACGTGAGTCAGGATAATGAGTATGTAAGAATTATTTGTATTATATTTGAAAATTTTCTGTTAACCTAAAATTATTTTTAAATTACATTAAAAGTAAATATACATATATGCACATATATATGTATGAGTGTGCATATGTATATATTTCCATTTCAACAATTATATTAGCCCATGCATACAAAAATGTCTCCTCTGTTTCTATCAAGAATAAAAAAAAGTAGGATCATTAATAAAATAACATGAATGTATAACAAAACTCTTTCAAATCTTCCCCAATCTGTCCATCATTTACATTTAAGTATTATGAAGAAATATTTTTTCATCTTTACAAGGACAGCACCTTTCCAATGACAATATCTTATAAAATCATTAGAATTAAAATCAATATTCACTATTAAATTTCTGATTCTAGTGTCAGCATAGAATAAAAGCATATGGAAATTATTTTATTTGAAAAATGTTTTGAGGTAGTTTATAAAATTAAGAGAATATGTTTTAATTAAGCCAAATCAAGTATTCATATTTGATATTATGTTGAACTATACAATTGTCAATAATTGACTATTTTTATTTATAATTTTATTACATGGAGTTAATATAATCATTAAATTATCCACTTCAATAGCTCCCAGATTAAGTATTTTTGCTTTATACATACATTCCTTTATAATGTATAAAGATACTATCTAGGAAATGTTTTCCTATTATGAAAATACTCTCAACAACAAAATAACTCTAATAAATTTTGTGTAATAAGATAATGTTTATACTATAAACATTATTTCATAATATAATAACTAAATCCTGGAACTAACACAGTAAATATTGGTTTTATCATCCAAGCTATTCTCTTTTAATATATTTATTTTATTGGAAAAATAATCTTAGATTCTTATACAGACACAAAATCACCTTTTAAATGAGTAGCATTTTAACTTTACTCTGAATTTTCTTGGCCATGAGGACCAAAATTATATATTGTGAAGACATGATGAAATAAAATATAGCCCTACTTTTTAAATTTTAATAATAATAATATATGACAAAATATGCATTATTGATTGTTACTGATTCAAATCCTAAAATTTGGTCAATTTCAAATTCTTCAATCTATTGATCATCTGAATGACTAAGAAATATATTTTTTTAAATCTATCGTTTTGAATTTGTTTCTTTTATTCCTCTTTGTGGATATCTTCACTAACGCAATAATGAATTTTAAAAACTAGTGAATTACACAAACAGCAGAGGTGGGGTTTAAGGAACAAAGTTGAATAATCCATAAACGGTATCCCTAGACATTAGATATTTGAGAACTGGTCGTGTTTACTTCAGAAACTAATCTAAAAGGTTACTTACTTTCTCTGTTTCATAGCTCAAATCTTTATGTGGGACATCAAAGACAGGAAGTTTATATCAGAACCTGTTAATGTAGTATCATACCTCATGATATTGCAAACTGGGAAACATAATTTTGAGAGATGGCTATTGCTACAGAGCTTCAGAACATGATACATCTGAGATCTATTTGGAATGAGGGCATTTTGATTAGAAAAGCCAGCTGCACCTAATAAAGTTTAAAACGGTGACAAGTGAAAATATGAGACCTACGGATTCTGTCAGAAGAGCTCTCAGTCCGTGCTGGGGAGCTGGACACGCTGCTGCTGCGATGTGACGATGGGTGACTGCCAGGCCTTCGGCCCTCCTCCAGAGAGGGAGCAGGCGAGGGGCTGTCAGGAACACGCTCCTACACCACCATGGGAGGGGAGGAGGGGAGAAAAGAGGTAAATTCAATAGGTCTTTACTTAATGAATGTTGATTTTTCTTAGTACAATAAGAAATGTGAGGAGAATAAACATATTATTTCATCAGCATTTAACTGTACTAAAAGACATCTTTTATCTTAAGCCAAACAAAGTAGGGAAAGACTGTTTATGAAATTATAGTTCTATGGGTAAGCATCCCTGTAGTAATGGTAAATGTCAATCCTCTCTTTGGACAAAAAGTGAGCCCAAAGAATACAACCAAAAATATCTGATTAAGAACCCATTAAACAACAAAGAATTAAAAGAACAAAGCAGCATTCAATTCTAGGTACTTATTATTTTGCAGAAATCTTTAAATGTATTCTCTTGTTTCAGCAAGTATCTAAAAATCATTTAGTACACAAATTATCAACATGACTGACCATAATATTAATAATAATACCAGAGGAATTAACAACTATTTCATCATGGTGCTGCTCTGGACATACTCAGATGGTCACATTTTAAGGCATCATGAAAATGGATTATTATTTAACATTGAAATATTCTTCTTTGATATAAATAATTCTCAGAGTACTTACAACCCCTAGCTACAATTCAGCGTCACAAATGTATTAAGGGAGAATTTGTGAAATATGTATCAGTTGCGTCCCAGAGAAATTTGGTATTGTATTTCCTCACACTATTTTATGTTAACACTCAAGTCTCACTCCATACCTCCCCCACTGACTAAACTCTGTACCTTCCCCATTAGACTAACATGCAAGTACCTTGTATAAATGCATCCAATGAGCTATTATAAATGGAGTTACAGATTAAGAAAGGAAACACCCATTTGCTAACATTTTCTACTTTGAATAACAAGATATTTATACCTTCAGGTATTAACAGACATAGGCCTTGATGAACTGTCTTCACACTAATTAATAAATATTTAAAAGTGTAGAAGTAAATTTCTACACAAGAAATAATAAGTATGTTATTCCTTATTCAGGTGAAAAGATGCAAATATTAAAAGAGAAAAAGGTTCTAAAACGTAATTGGCCTGTAGGAGGCTAATGTTTCCAAAATATCAACAGCTAACTTAATATGGAAAACAAAGATGAGGCTCAAGGTTTTGTACTATCAGTGAGAATGAGGGTAATGCAGGTCTTTGGTCAAAGCGATTCTACTAGACTCATGATGCTTTGAAATCCTGCTGTATATCAGAATCACCTGGCAAGTTCTTAAATGTGCCTATGCCTGGACTTCACTCCCAGAGATTCGGATTTACGGAATGTTATGGCTCAATTGTGTCCACAAAAAAGATATGTTGAAGTCCTAACCTCTGGTACCTGTGAATATGAATTTATCTGGAACCAGGGTCTTTGCAGGTTTAATCAGTTAAGATGAGGTCATACTTGAGTAGGGTGGCTCTTTATCCAACATGACTGGTGTACTTATAAGAAGATGTTGTAAAGATAGGAGGGAAGAATGTCATGTGAAGCTGGAGGCACAGATTGAAGTTACGCAGCTGTGAGCCAAGGAACGCCAAAGATTGCCGGCTAGCACCAGAAGCTATGGACAGGCAAGGAAGGATTCTGCCTGGAATCTCAGACAGAGCCTGGCCCTGCTGACATCTTGATTTTGAATTCTAGACTCCAATAATTTGAGAGAATAAATTTCTATTGCTTGAAGCCATCTAGTTTGTGGTTCTTTAGGAAACTCATACACTAGGTTTGAAATGGGGCCCAGACATCAGTATTTTTTTAAAGACTCTCCAATGATTTTAATATGCAACCAAGGTTGAGTACCACTTTTGTCATACCCTTTTAAATTTTCAATGCTGTACCATGTCAATAAACATTTTCAACAGATATACTGAGGCTCCATTTTTGAGGAGTATGACAAAGAAAATGAAAATAACCACAAAACATGGCCAAGCCCTTTTCCCAAATCCATGTCATAAATGCTTTCCTCAAATATGTTCATGAAATAAAAAAATAGTGCTATAGGAAACTTTGTGACAAAACAATATCATAAAAACAAAACAGGGAAAAAACTGTCAACTAAATTCTACTTTCAAAAGTTGCAATGCGTGTTAGAATCTTGTTGTAATGATAACTTGTTGAACATTAGGAGCTTTTGGACCAGTCCAATGTGCAGATTGGCTTCTGTAAAAGACAATAATCCCTCCCTGAAAAGGACAGCTTTCTTGTCAGTATTATATTAAAAAGCACTTGCCTTTTACCTTAATTAATCCGAGGTCAAGAATTAAGTTCCCTATTTTCTACAAATAGAAAAATTGACTGATATATAGGTAAATGTAAGCAACACACAATATATTTTCTAACTCAAGTAATATGGGGTTCCACTTGAAAGACTGCAAATGAACAACAGACAGGTGAGGAGAGAGGGAGAGATAAAAAGGGGGGGGAGAGAGGAAACAAGGAGGCAGGGAGGGAGGGAGACAAACACATACACCCCAGACAGCTTACTTGGGGAAGTTATGGCACATCATGCATTTGTCACACTCTAGGATACTACAGAAAGCTGACATCCAACTGTACAATTTGCAGATTAAAATATTATAAATCCATATCTCAACTGAAAAATGAACACATTATCAGTTATTTTCCAAACTAAATAAATGAAGCATGTTATGCTTCTAAACTGTCTAAGGTCTTTAATCCACATGGCAAACAAATGGCCTCAACTTTTAAGGAAAAAACCACAAATATGATTTAGAAGAGCAGAGAATCCACATCTAGATGCCCAAAGTTACATCCTATATTCTAATTATAATTTAAAGTATTTGGGATTAAAAATCTTTGTCTTAACATTTATCCCTATCCTAAACTATAAAGCAGCTTCAAATGGCGCTAAGGCTCATATCAAATCTTGAAATCACACATCAAAGGATAATCTTGACTAGTTCATAGCATTCAAAGATTACATTTCATGTTTTCTAGAGTATTTGTGCATTTATTATAGAGTAGAGAGTTATAAAACTATATAGTAGAACTCCTTTATAATATGTATAAATGTATTAAGAAGCTATACTGTAGCTAACTGTGTACATGACCAGAGATACACTCTTAAGGGTCTAACCTTGATTTCATAAAATTCTGATAAAGAGGGATACAGTTTGTCTAAGCTTTAGAGCTAATTCATAATATATCTAACTGTTAATACTTGGATTACACAGAAATACATAGTATGTTTTTGAGAAAGAGCACTGCTATATTTTTACATATATAGAATTTTCTAAATTAACCATTCTATTTTATTCAAAAGGTCACTCACACCAACGTTTACCTATCAATACATTTTAATATTTTTCTTAATAATTATGTTGGTGATCTTTCAATGGCACATGTGTGGCTGAACAGAGATAAAGGACAATCTCGAAATAAATCAATCCCTCTTAAATCATTTTGCAAGTCTGAGTTTTCTGTCATAATAGATTTCTTAGTGGTCCTAATGCAAAGCATGAGAATATGATTTTTTCTGAGATATTTAACTAATAAAATGCTTAAATATTTAATGCATAAAACTTTAGCAACAATGATTATACTATTAAAAATAATTCCTTGTTTATTTTAACATTTTCCACATAAGTAGAAAAATGTTTCATTGGCCAATATATTTAATTGTCAAAGTTTTCTGTGGTGATTCCTTTAATTCACGAATTATTCACTAATTCATTTACAGATTCAAAATACTTTAAAGATCACATACTAAACTAAATAGTCAATTAAAATCTTAATGTAAAATACATTTTAAAAGCATAACTTAAGGCTTAGTAAATGAGTATGGGTAAAATTGTAGTATTTAACTTAGCTTTAGCTTACTTTTACTTTAATTGTAGTTTTGTGATTAAGAACAGAAGATACAAGAACAATACCTAACACTGTAATATTGTTATTTAAAGAAACTATTTTAATGTATGCAAATTTTTATGATTTAAAAGCTTAACTATTCAATTGAAACTTTCTATAAATTGAAACACAACATATTCAGTCATTTCACTTAATGTATAATTTCAATCTTTGGAACATGATGTATTGTTCTTTGAAGAATTTCATTAAAGTAAAATCCATTCAGCAAGTAAGATTTGAATACATTGTTGCACAATAAATTAATTTATTTCAACAGCTTAATTCTTTTATCATATTTATATGCTTGCCTTTCCAGAGTATTCTATAAGATGGAGAATAATGGAGACAGTAAAGAATTGCTTAGGAGAGAATCTCATAATTATTACTGAAACAAAATAGATAATGAGTTTTATTCAGACATAATAAGCAAGAAGCAGTTCAATGTCTATAGGAAAACTATATAAACTAGATTTATCATTTCATTTGTGTAATACCCTTTAACCTCCAAGATGGGATTGAAGTAGGACAGAGAGGAAGAATATTTAATTTAATACTTCAACACACTGCTTTATAGTGCTGTATCAACTCCACCAATCAATAAAACACAATCTTTTGCAATGTTCCATCTTTATAAAACTCGCCACAATAATAAATGAAAATTTAAGAGCAGTACTCTTCCACTGAAAAAAAGGTCATACTAATAAACTAATAGTAGCAGAAGAACAACAAAGGAGAAGCTGCATTTTTGCCTCTGGGTAGAACAAGAAGTATTGGTCTCCAGGATAATTCTCAAAAACAAGGTACTCTAAAACAGTAAGATAAAAAGTATAAATTATTCAGAACTACACACCTAATTAACCATTTAAAAAATTGCATTGTCTTAGCTGCCTCCTCTCTACCTCAAAAATGCGCTGCATTTTATCAAATTAAAACATTTTTCTTAGAGTAAATAAAATCACAAGTCATTTCTCTAAAGGATTATTTCCTTTAGCTTTAATTTATTTTGCTCTCTTTTTAATTCTCTTCACTTTTACCTGTTTTTCAGTTAAGAGATTCTTTAACTGAATATGACATACAAATAGGGAGACATTTCTAATGTTAAATAAGTTGTCTTGATATAACTTTTAATTTACAAAATTATGAAGTTGACCAGCACTTTATATAACCAAAACTCCAGAGCTTTAAGACAACTTAGACTTAAATTTATTCATTCAACTAGTATTTGCTGAATACTTACTATGTGCCAGGCAGGATTCTATGCTCTGGTTATATATAAGTAAACAAAACTCAGAAAAATTCTTTCCCCCATGGAGCATATATCATAAACTGGTAAATGTTGTTAGTAAAGTGCAGAATCATTTACACTAAGTGTGACATTCAAATTTCCTTGCTCTGGAAAAATGTGCAAAGAAGATTAACAGTAGAGTTGGGATTCTGGGTTCAAAAAAATGCTAAAAAGTACTTCTAAGAGACATAGTAAATGATGTTAACATACTTAAATCTGGTTGAGGACCAAGCAGCCAACATCAAAACTCTATCGCTCAAAATTCTAAACTCAGCCTCCAAAGGAAATTTACAGGGCTTTTAAAGTTTGTTTTGATGATGGTACTCAAGAAATACTCAATTTTGCTAAATGTGAAGCTGATAGGACCAATGAGTATAATCTTAAACAACCCAACTTTATTCTCCCATTGTCTTTTTGAACTTATTCTGTGGTCATAGGCAACTATATTTTTCCCACATCTGTATGAAAATTCAGGTAGCCTTGTAACTTTTCAGATTACCATGTGGTAATATAAAGCCACTTTAAGCAGCAAAATATAATCATGACTCAGGAATTATAATTCAGACCTGTGTGATAATAAATACTAGCATTTCAATTAAAAGGTAGGACTTGTTCCTTTCCCACAATGAAGAGAGATGTGTAGAAGGAGGAAGGCAAGGAGAAAAAGGTAAATTCCTATTTGGCCAGCAATGCCATTACCTGGCATCATTATTTCTGTACATGGCAAATGTTTAAAGCCAAATTATTATCTGATAAGGCACAGTGTATATTCTTTCAGGCCACCACCACTATGAACCTCTCATTTGTGGTTTCTTTAATGGGTCTGATGCATCTCTATGTTCCAGTGTCCCCTGAATGTCCTGCATAGTTACATCTGGAGGCTTGGTTGATCTGGGGGCAAGACTACTTCAGAGATGGTGCTGCATGCTTCCATCAGGAGTGTGTAATGTCTGCTTGGTTGCTTTTTATGGTGTCAGCCACCACTGATGGACATGGCCAAGATTCATCACTTAATTAGGACTTTCAATTTGGTGATATTATCATTTCTCATGCATTTATTTGCTAGATGATTTCTATGACCATAAGGTTCCTTTGAGAATTATTTGGTTATCCTTAAGTTCAGTTTGTATGGGAAAGGTAGGAAAAATGCTGATCCCTTCCATTTATTTATCCTTTATTTAAACCTTTATTGTCCTTTAAAAGAATCAATTCCGTAGAATTCTCCAAATGTGAACAATAAGGATTTTTTTAAAGTTTTATTATAAGATCATGGATTTAAACATATGTGACGTGTTTCAATACATTGTTGTATCGTTAGTAGGGGTTGTGTTGTAATGCTGCCTTTTAATTGTTAGCATTCTCATTTGATATTTGATATCAGTATCCAAATAAACCTAAAGAGAACATACTTAACTGTTTTTTCAAATCCAAGTAAAACTATATGAAATAGTCTTTTGAGAAAAAAAAATTACGTCTAAAAGTGATGCACACATCCAGTGTTATTTATGTTTGTGGAAAGAATAAACTATTCGGCAACTAAAAGCAAACATGAGACCTATGATGTCATATTGCTCTAAGATTTTAATCTACTTTGAGAATTAGGTCACTCTGGTTCTAATTTTTATAATCTTTTCACATTTTAAACTTCATGCAAGTAAAATCCTATTTGCTAATATAGGATTTTAAAAACTTGCTTTAAAGGAAAATATTAGGGAATGAAAAATTATAAATTGCATTTTTAAATGTTTTTTCAATATTTAATTCTTTAAATGAAAATTTCAAAAAGTCTCTCTCTCTTTCCCTCTCTCTGTCTCACACACACACACACACACACACACACACAACAGATCAGCAGGGAAAATCAACAAATTTAAGTCATATTTCCTATTCTCAGAAAACTCTGTAATGTGGCATGAAAGGAAAGGTGTTTATTCAACAATGTAAAGTAATTTGAATGTTGTCAAATTTCCCAAAAACAATTCTACATTATCTCTGAAGAAAAATGAAATCTAAAAATGCATTTAAAAATCTACTTTGCGTACTATGCACTACAAATCCCAAAAGTCATGAGTAAAAGAATTTAAAGTACAACACGTTTGTTAGGTGGAAAAGGCTGAACAAGAAAAAGAGAGTGAGAGAGAGAGGTCTCACTACAGAATGATAATCATATTTCACGGGCTTGACAGGGATTCCCTGCAAAATTCTAGAACCTATTTTTTTTTATAATATTTTTTATATTTTTAATTTCAGAATATCATGGGGGTACAACACTTTGGCTATACACATTGCCCATGCACTGCCCGTGTCAGAGCCACAATCGTGGTCATCCCCCAAACTGTGCTCCCCACATCCATTCAGTGAGAGTTTTTCCCATCCCTTCCACCCCCTCCCGCCCGCCGCCCTCTGATGAATGTTATTGCCCTGTGTGATGTAAGTGTTCATCAGTTAGTACCAGTTTGATGGTGAGTACCAGTGGTGCTTGTTTTTCCATTCCTGTGACACATCACTTCGAAGAATGGGTTCTAGCTCCAACCAGGATAATACCAGATGTGTTAATTCACTATTGTTCCTTATTGCTGAGTAATACTCCATGGTATACATATACCACATTTTATTGATCCACTCGTGTATTGATGGGCACCTGGGTTGTTTCCACATCTTTGCAATTGTTAATTGTGCTGCTATGAACATTCGTGAGCAGATGTCTTTATTATAAAATGTCTTTTTTTCCTTTGGATAAATACCAAGTAGTGGGATTGCTGGGTCAAATGGTAATTCTACTTTTAATTCTTTGAGGTATCTCCATTTTCTTTTCCATAGAGGTTGTACTAATTTGCAGTCCCACCAGCAGTGTATGAGTGTTCCTATCTGTCCACATCCCCGCCAACATTTGTTGTTTGGGGACTTTTTGATATGAGCCAATCTCACTGGAGTTAAGTGATATCTCATTGTGGTTTTGATTTGCATTTCCCTGATGATTACAGACATTGAGCACTTTTTTATATGTTTGCTGGCCATTATTCTGTCTTCTTTTGAAAAGTTTCTGTTCATGTCGTTTGCCCATTTTTTAATAGGGTTGTTTGATTATTTCTTGTTGATTTTCCTAAGTTCTGTATAGATTCTGGTTATCAGCCCTTTATCAGAGGTGTAGCATGCAAATATTTTCTCCCATTCTGTAGGTTGTCTGTTCACTCTAGTGATAGTTTCCTATAGGCATAGATGGCTCATTCCTAGAAACTATTAAAGCCATATATGATAAACCCACAGCCAATATCATACTGAATGGGGAAAAATTGAAAGCATTCCCCCTTAAAACTGGCACCAGACAAGGGTGCCCACTATCTCCACTTCTTTTCAACATAGTGCTGGAAGTCCTGGCCACAGCAATTAGACAAGACAGAGGAATTAGGGGCGTCCAGATGGGGGCAGAGGAGGTCAAACTTTCACTATTTGCAGACGATATGATATTATACACAGAAAACCCCAAAGATTCAACCAAGAGATTACTGGAATTGATAAATGAATTCAGCAAAGTCTCAGGATACAAAATTAATACACACAAATCCGTAGCCTTCATATATGCTAATAACAATCAAGCCAAGAAACAAATTAAAGATGCAATACCTTTCACAATAGCAACAAAGAAAATTAAATATTTAGGAACATATCTAACTAAGGAGGTCAAAGACCTATACAGAGAGAATTATGAAACACTGAGAAAAGAAATTGCAGACGATGTAAATAGATGGAAAGCCCTACCATGCTCTTCGATAGGCAGAGTCAACATAGTAAAAATGGCTTTGCTACCTAAATTAATTTACAGAATCAATGCAATCCCTATCAAAATACCAACATCATTTTTTGCCGATCTAGAAAAAATAATTCTACGCTTCGTGTGGAACCAGAGAAGACCCTGTCTAGCCAAAGCAATCTTAAGCAAAAAGAACAAATTGGGAGGCATCTATCTACCAGACTTCAAACTATACTACAAGGCTATAGTCACCAAAACTGCATGGTTTTGGCACAAGAACAGAGACGTAGACCAATGGAACAGGATTGAGAACCCAAATATAAAACCAACCTCATACAGTCACCTGATCTTTGACAAATTCCAGAAAAACGTACACTGGGGAAAAGATTCCCTGTTCAACAAATGGTGCTGGGAAAACTGGATGGCCATATGTAGAAGACTGAAACTGGACCCACACCTCTCACCTCTCACAAAAATCAACTCACAATGGATAAAAGATCTAAACCTAAGACATGAAACCATAAGAATTCTCGAAGAAAACGTTGGAAAAACTCTTATGGACATTGGCCTAGGCAAAGAATTTATGAAGAAGACCCCCAAAGCAATCACAGCAGCAACAAAAATAAATACGTGGGACCTGATCAAATAGAATTTGTTTTTAAACGATGATTGTGAATACTTGAGGACAAAACAAAACTAGTGATAAGATGAAAGTGATGTCAGTATACAAAGACTTCTAAATATTTTATGAAATACTAATTTAATTATTATGACAACATAATGAGGTAGCATTGTTACCACTTCCATCATACAGAGAAGGAAACAAATACAGATATATTAAATAATTTGTCCAATGTCACATGACTCGGAGGTAGTGAGCTGAAATATAATCCGAGAAGTTTTCCTCCAGATTCCATGCTTTAAAACACTTAAATATGCTGCCTTTCTTCTTTTCAATGTTATTTCTATCTCAGCAAGAGTATTTTTCTCAAAATCCTTGTAACTCTGGGAATTTTATTAAATAAAAAGTGAGAAAAATATTGATTTATTCAGGGAGGTTTGGGGTTACATAATGAATGGTACCTACAGAGAATCAATTAGTAGAACATTTCAACCTATTAGGAATTCTCTGATGACAAGAGAAATTGATTTCTTGATTTATAGTGTTTATTTTACTCAGTGATTTAAAGTAATAAAGGAATATATCCTTTTAAAATCTGGAAATAATACAAAGATGGCATAAATAGCTAACGTGATAGTTTGGAGAATTAACACTCCAAAGTACCTAAAGACCTTAAATCAATGGAATAGAAATTAAAAAACTTAATGTGGGATAAATAAGAATTCCTAATACAAGTAGAAGATGAAGAAAAATTGGCTAAACAGAATTTTATATCAAAACGGCATGAAATTTACTGAGTCATATATTCAACTATGAAAAAATTCTTAAGAATTATGACTACATTTAAAGACTATAGTCCAAATTGAAGTTTATGTTAGTTCTAGTTTCCCTTCACTACCTAGTTCACTTCTAGAGTATGTATGTGGGGAAGGGGATGCCTTTTTTAAAAAAAGGGATTGACCAAAAACCTTGATGAAAATGATCAGAGGAAATTAGAATATTTGATCTGGAGAAAGAAACACTACATGTACTATAACAGAGAACTTAAAATATTTAAATGACTAGAACACAGAATAAGTAGACATTTTTCTTCCAAGAAAATACAACAATGTTAAGGTGGAAGCTATTGAGATGCAAATTTTAATTTGATTAACGAATACATTCCTCACTCTTAATTTTGCTGAAAATAGAATAGGAATTCCATAGAAGCTTAGATATTTAAAATGGATAAGGAGGATGTAGGAATTATTTTTCCACTATGGGGGAAGCTGGATTGCATAACATCTAACATCTCAAGTTTGTGTTACTTCATGTTATGAATGTTAAACAGTAAAAATATATGAGCATCACTGACACATAACAGACTAATACAGGTAGAGAGTTTATAATTATTGAATATATCCCTGCAGACATTTAGCTACTAGGGATTTAAATTAAAATTATTGTCTAAAGAGTATATGTTCATTTCATCCTTAAAATTATCTTACTAAAATATTTCCAGTAGTCCAAGACAATCAGCCATAGAAAGTCTATGTTCAATACTTTAGCAGAATCTCTGATGCAGGCCTGCATTTAAAACAAATAACAACGTCATAGTGGTACAGTCTTCACCTATCTAGTTTTATTTTCCTCAATGCATTTAATTTTTTTTAATCCTAAGTTCTCAATGGTTTTCATTTCTTTTCTACCTGACTCTATAGTGTTTGAGAGTTTAGTTTGAGCTACCACATTTGTTCATAGCCTAACATTCACAGAGGTTTGAGTTAATCAGATGTCTAATGCAGTGATTGACAAACTTTTTCTGTAAAGGGCTGGATAACAAATATTTTACTCTGCCTCTGTAGATAAAGTAGCCATAGACATCATGTAAATAAAAGCGTGGCTATGTTAAAAAAAAAAAACACACCAGTTACAAAAACTAAATTTTGAGTTTCATATAATTTTCATGTGTCATGAAACATTATTGGTTTTTTTTTTCCTTTTTTTCTCCAACCACTTAAAAATGTAAAACCATTCTTAACTCACAGGCCATACAAAAACCAGCAGCAGAGTGGATGTCACCCAAGGACAGCAGCTTGTGGCCTAGGACCCTGCTCCATTTTGTGTACTGGTGTGAATATGCTAATGAGAAAATTATTGGACTTACTTTATTTCATAGAAACAGGTAACAAAAGGAATATTTAAAAAATATAAAGCTCTGAGAGCTATGTTTTTACTTCTCTTCTGTCTTACAAATTCTTGTTGTCATTGGCACTTAGGTTAGTTTTAATCTTAATTCTTGTCTTTACTCACCAAAAAAATGTAAATGGTATATTCCAGCACATGGACTACCTATCAAAGTTCTATTTTCTCTTCAAAGGCTATTTCCCCTGTTGTTTTATCCTTCCTGCCTATGGGGGCAAATCTTCCTTGGTATGTAACATTTCACTTTCAATCAGCCCTCATACTTAGAATCTTCTAAGTCAAACCAATTTGCAGGCACTATTCTAATTACCCACATTGGCTCAATGCTGTTCAAAGTAACATAGAAATCAACCATTTTCTTTGAGGAAAATAAAAACTTGCCCAAAACTAAATTTAATTAACATCTATTATGTGAATTTACTAAACGCTGCTTGTGCTGTGCAGTCTACTAATACAAAAATTTACGTTGATTTATTATCTTTTTCTCCCTAATATTTAGAACTTCATAGAGAACCTCTTCCTCACCCTTATTCTGTGAGGCCTCTACCTGGAATATTCTCAGGTTTTGTAGACGTCTTCAACCACCCAAAACTATTAGAACTGTCTCATGCATTTCTTGAAATGTGTTTACTTTCTATAATCTTTACCTGTCAGTGTCAAATTAGAAGCTGCATGGATGGCTTGTCTCGCAAGAAAAGGACTGCAAAATGGCATTTCAGTACTTCCACAATAGCGAACTGAACTACACTTTGATGGTGGCAAAAAAAAACTACCAGCTTTTCTTTTCTGCAATCATTCTCAATTAGAGCAATTGTTCCCTATATAGCTGCTACTATTACCATTTACTCCACCACCACATTCAAAATCCAGAACTTCCCTTAATCTGCCTGTAGCCAAGTTTCTGAAAATATTTACCCCGAGAGAGTATGTGGGATATCACTGTGACCGAGTAGGTGTTGGCACATGTTTTAAGACATAAAACTGCTCACTTTCTTATCACCTTTTTGCGTATTTTCTTCCTTTCTCCATATGTCTCCCTTCTCTCTACTCCTAAACTTAATTTAAGAAACTGTAGGAATGTTTCTGACTTCCCAATAATCTAGTCCTGGATTGCTGTTCTACAGGCCCCTTCCAGAGGAAACTGAACTGCTTCCTCCTACTTACCTAAATTTAGACAACCAAGGAGTTCTTATTAGTATTAAATGTCACATGAACTATTTTTAAATATGTATACACTGAAAAATAAAATAAATCAGTTCTCCTGACATAAGCAGAGGCTTGTGCATACAGGAGTATGTAAGCCAAAAAGTTTTCAGTTTTGAAAGTGAAAACTATATAATTAATATTATGAGACGATTCTTTATAGTAATTGCTACAAATTTTTCAAATGAAAATAATCACATCTTATAATTAATACCTAGTATCTTCTAAATTTGCCTAAAGTAGCCATCCACCACAATGATAGAAACACTTAGAAGGTTTGTTTTGTCAATCTCTTCTTGTAGGTAACTTCAGTGAGTGAGAGGACAAGAATGTTAAATTCTCAGTGATAACTATTAACCAAAGTCATCATAAATTGAATAATGCACTGATACTTTGATTAACAAATCATCTGGCAATAAAGAAACCCTCTTAAAGTCATTCAGAATAGAGAAGAGTTTTAAAAGTTCCTCTCGGTTGCTTGGCTAACAACATGGCATGCACTGGCATTCTCTCAGATGGAGGGTTTTTAGCAATTGATCTGGGTCTTCTGTGATATGTTTTTTTTTTTAATTTTTCCTCTGATAATGATACTTCAGAAAATGATATAAGGGACTGGTACACATCTTTGGTTATACAGCCATTACTACAAGAAAAATTCCTATTTGCATATTATTCAACATTTTCTATAAGTAGCAACAGGACCTTTTGTATAAGACACGCACTAGGAGCTACCCTACATTCAAGTGTATATTATATTCAGAAAAGTGAAGTAATGATTATGTTAAATCACGATCATGAAGGATGAAGTATCTTTTACCTAGTTTAAAAATTAATACTCTATTCTTAGTATTCTTTTTTTGTTATTTCTTATTCCTCAGCCAATCTGACAATGCAATGAAGTGAAAATATTTTGATTTACATATATATTATAAAATAATATGAATAAAAAATAAATATACATACATGCACACATATTTAAAGGTATATTACATACACACACACACACAAACACAGAAGAGAGAGAGTTGTGTATATGCACATGTGAAGTTTATATAACAATAAAGTTACCTTTCATTTACAGTGTATTTTTGAATTTACAAAAATTTTCAATTTTATTATTTCCTTTAGTGTTTGCATCCACACTGTGTTATCCATTTCTTTAGATATTGAATAGAATCAGAAAGACTGAGTTACATGCCCAATGTGACACAGCTAGTAAGTGGCAGAATTTAACCCTTCCAGTCTTCTGATTCTCTACACCCAAGGCTCATAATACCACACACACGCACCCACAGCCATGCGTGTTGAATACACACAATATGAACTATATCACCGAATGTCCTATGTTCTTCTCTCTCTTAATAGATGTAATAGAGAACTTAAAATAACCCTAGCCTGCCTAAATATTGTACCCCTGGAGGGAGGGTACTTGCTACATGTGATTTTTCTCACAATCTCTTTACTATCACTTAGATTTTTAGAGTCGAGATTTACTTATGAAATAAGAAAAGTGGATGAGGAGATGGTGGTTTAAGATAAACATGCCAAACCAACTGTATGAGAAAATAATTACCTTAATAACAGATGTCTCCACTCTGGATGGGGGACTCTGAACTTGTGCTGCAGCCGCCATATTTGCAATGGTGCTGAGGTGGTTCATCTGGCTCATTGCCATGGTGACAGATGCTGGAGGTAGGCTGACAGGAATTAGAGGGTGGGGCATCATCATAAAAGGAAGTTCCAGTCCTATAAAAAATACACACATATCATCATTGCTCTGTTCGAAATAAAACTATGAAGTATGATATAGCTCACTTATTAAAGTCATTAAAGACATAAACCACTAAAAATTGAAACTTCAAAAGTGTTCTAATAATTGCAGTCAACGAAACAATATTTTTCCTCTTTCTATGCAGTAACACTGTTACTCTCAGGGAAATTAGGCTTATAGCTGTCTAGTTTGGTACCATGGTTTATCCTATCACTACTCTGCATGAGTTTAATACAAATGGCCAATTCTTGGCTATATTATTCCTCTGATTAGTATAAATCTTTTTGAAAATACTAGTGTTTTCTTTAAATTATCCAGATTAGCTGTCTAAATATAGTATATCTCTTTATTATATCCTATTTTACCATCTGATAATTACAGAATTTTTTTTCAAAACTACCACCTTTCATGCTAAAAACTGCCATCCTACCCCTCGGCAGAAGACGGCAGTGCTGAAGATGGCTGAGAGGATGACTAACTGGAAGGCTGCGCGCTCCAGGCACGCGGGGATGGGTACCAGGAGCCTGAGGTCCCCGGGAGGGGGAAGAGTGCAGAGTTTCCTTATCCCAAGAACCAATACTGCTGCCTGTGGGAAATGAATATAAGTTATTTGGATATGATATTATTCCAAATCTTCCAATGACTCATTTGAAATGAGGTTTAAAAAAATATATCACATTTGGAGATTGGCAAACTGATTTCTAGGGAAATAAGCTGAAGTAAGTAAATTTCCCTCACACTATATTTTCTTTCTGATTTTCTATTTCTTAGACAGGATCTTAAATTTTTAGAAGGTAATATTTCTGTAACTTTTAACTTATTTGTGGAGTCTAATCCTGTTTGACTACCCAACTTATATTAAATGGGTTCTATTATATAATTAGATAATTGATTAGTCCTTGGAACTGAAGCACACTGATGGTTACTGAACGCAGTTATCCTTGTAGTAAATGGTATCCTAGTCACCATTTAGAGTTAAAGTGCCTAACAATTCCACAGCAAATCCTTTAAAAAGGGAACCATTAAATGCTCCCACTTGGTTAGACATCATACGGAGAACACAAAAAAAAACTTTACAAAAGATAATAATGCCAAAGCAAAAATTAAATGTGCATACATATGTGTGTGAATAAATACATCACATGTTTTCAAATAAAGAGAAATGTAAATTTATGATTGTCTCAGTATCAGTGCCAAAATCAAAACCACACAGGTGAGGGCCTACATTTCAATATTGGTGGCAATGTCTTAGATTTAACTAGATCTTGAAACATCTTCATAAAATACTCCTTGGAAGGTGTTTATAAATCATTTCAATTTAGACATGTCCCCAAATTAAATTACCTTAATATTAATTTATTCCTTAAGTGAATCTGTTGACTATACAAACTATCCACTTAAAGAAAATTTCTGTAATATCCTTGTCAGCTTATGAGTTTTTTATTTCTTAAAAAAAAGAAGATACCATATTTTCATATAATATGCATGGAAACAGCAAAGTTGGTAAAACTCCAATTTAATGCTTTAGCTGTGCTAAAAGCCTCATTGTAAAATCTCTACGACATAGTTTTTAATGAAGACTACTTAGTTACTGCCATGATTTTTTTCCATTTACTCCATGAAGACAGTTAAGGTTCAATATAAATTCAAACTCATTAGCTCAATACTGTCTGGATCTTAGAGTAAATTGTTCAGAAGTGGGTAATGAAAACTCAATTCAAATTCTTCAGCAATCAAACAAAGCAATTTTATTAAACAATGAAAAGAATCAATTAAAATGGATATCTTTATTATCTTTATTATTTTACAAGAAACTGTGACAGCTTTTGGTTAAAAAAAACTTTATAGCTTTATACAGAAATGACTCACATAAAAGAAATTTCTCCAGCTTGTTCCTACACCGAGATATAAAAGTTCACTCATATTCACAGATATATACACCGTATTTCTCTACTCATGACTTTTTGACACTTATTCCAAGGTACTAGTCAAACATGTAAAAATTATAAAGATAAGAATTTTTCAAATATATGATGTCAAGAGAATATTATGATAAAACATTTTAAACATCTTCTCTTTACATTACCCTTTATCAAAGTATATGCAAATTTTTTCATTACAGGTTTAATCCATAAAATCTGGGAAATTTGATTTGGTCAAATTTTATGATTCAGCATTGGTTTTATCCTTTATGTTACCAGTTAAAACAAAAATTGACTGCTGAAATGTAGAAATAGAAATAACCTTGGAATAAGTATTATTTTGATATGAGAACTGCATTGGAAATTTATAAATAACAGATAATTTTATTTATTTATTTATGTATTTCTTTATTTATTAGAGACAGGGTTTCAATCTGTTGAGCTGGCTGGAGCATAGGGGCACGATAATAACTCATTGTAACCTTGAACTTCTGAGCTCAAGTGATTCTGAGGTACTGTTACCTCAGCCTCCTGAGTAGCTTGGGGCTACAGGCACACACTACTATGCCTGGCTGATTTCCTTTTTAGAGACAGGGTCTTGCCATGTTGCCCAGGCTGGTCTTGAACTCTTGGCCTCAAGCAATCCTCCCGCCTCCGCCTCCCAAAGCACTGAGATTACAGGCGTGAGCCACCACTCCTAGCCTCATAATTTTCTCTATATGTTATACTTCATTTAAAATATCTAAAAAAATAAGGATTACGTTTTCATTGTATATTTGAGGATAATTAACTAATATATGGAGTAAATACTCATATTCATTATTTTGGATTCAGTTTGAGTTCCATTTACACCTATAACCTACATTTGTTTTTCTGTTCACTTGAACTTATTTCTTCTTTTATTGGAATCCTGATTGCAAGTTAATAAATGGGAAATAGTTATTTATTCAAATATATTTAAATTTCTCCCTCATATCAGTAGAGATGCACTATAATTCTATTTTTCACATTATTAAGGTATAGAATATTAAGCTAAAATCTTATTAAATCACTCTGAAAACAGATTATACACAAAACACTACCCATTTTCATATCTTTTTTGTATCACAGAATATCAGTCCCTTGTGTACGGGTAAAGATAAATCATTCATATGTGAATTTTCCATAGTAAGTTTCTAATACTAGATTGGATTTTGTCACTACATAGAATGCTCCTAGCCATCTCCACCAATCATCATTTGTTAAATACTCATGATGTTAGGTCATTTGGGTAATAAATAGAGCAAACAATTAAGAAACTAAGTCTGATGAAAAATATACAATATATAACCAAGTCAGCTGTAAGTGATTTTTGCATTATTTATAACATCCTTTTCCTCTATTAGCATGAATAAATAAGAATTGAAAATAGGCCACTTCAGAACTAGACATGCCCATAGTTATTAAGTATATACTTTCAAGTTTTTGTTTTAAGCCAATATATATCACCATATAAGCCAGTATGTATGTGCTATGCCTAGACACAAGCATATATACACATATACACCTTTAAGATAAATGTTTACTGTTAAGACTGCAAGAGACAGCAGCAGATTCAATATATAAGAATATTTTTCATATATTGAACATTGGAAAAGGAATTACTAAGCCATATTTGGTAGGGGAGATAGAAACAGAAAAGAACTGATTTATTTCTCGTCCTCCATTCTTGTAGGACCACACTGTTTTTTGACTTTACAGTGTAATAAAAAGATAAATCTTATATAAGCCTAGTATCCTTAAAGAACATGTTCTCTAATAGGGGGTTGAAGCATGTACACAAAAACTCATAAAGGATGATTAAAATATAAAATTGTGAAGAGCTAAGGAAAATAGTCATGAGCTCATGAAAACACTCAATGTATCGAGCTGTTTGATTATTTAGAACCTATAACCATATTTTAATGTTGAGGGGGTGTGAGAATCAGGGGAGAGAGGATCTCTCATACTTAGACCTAAACACACACAGTGAGGAAGTTCTGGAACAGGTTTCAAGCTAGACAACACCACAGGTGTAAGCAGATCTGTATTGTGAACTGTAGAACACATAGGCAGTTGTTCCGTGATGAAATCCAGTGACAAAGCCCAGCCACTAATGCCATGGCACGATTTGGCGGGATAAAAATAAACAAATATACAGTTTTGCAATAGCCAGGTGTAAGTGCGTACATGAATGTAAAAAGGAAAATGGAAATTAACACCTGATTGCCAGTTTTTTCTCCAGCTAAAGACTATTAACTATGTAGTTATATAGTCTGAAACAATTTACTTACCCTGCCTAATTATATTGATATTAAGAATATATCAATAATTACATATTCCAATATATATAACATACATATAAAAAGTGATTGTGTGTATTTAGTTTTCCTTTCATGTAAAATATGTCTATTCCTCAGGGACAAGGAAGGTTATCTTAAGATTTAGTGTAACTGAAATTCAAATATGTAAGGACTAGGGATGGAGTCTCTCCTCCCTTAGTCTCTCCCAACCTCAACATTAAAACATAGTTATAGGTTCTGAAAAAGCAAACAGCTTGATGCACTATCTCAGTCTTTTCATTGGCTCAGACTATTTCCCGGGATCACCCCCATTTTATTTTATTTTTTTGTATTTTATGATACATATTTTATGATGGATCAGGTTTTAAATACAGAAATATATCTCTAAATTTTGAAAGGCATCCCTACTCTCAGGGTACCAGATTACTGAAAGGTCAAAAATGATGGGTTACAAATGTAAAATAGTTTCAGTTTTCCTCTAATTACTTCTTTCAAACATACTTTGTCCCAGTTCCCTTTTCTGTCTCTTAATAGCCTTTAGCACATTTTGGGTATAATAAATCTATCCTAGTTAACACTCATCTCTGCTTTCCCATCCTCATCAGGATTGGTTATTTCCAGAGTCTAGGTATCTGGAAGACAAAGGGATTGGCTCAGCTTTTCATCCACCCTGTCTTCTTCCTCTCCTTCTCCTGGGTACCAGGATAAAGGTCTCTTGGTTAAATGGTTCCTGCTTAAATTCTCCCTGAACTGCATCTTCTGTGGCTATGCCTAATAGGCCATTGACATCTTCCATGTGGCAGATGCCTAAATGCCAGGCATCTCCTTGGGGGTATGTCTGATCCCTTAAAGAGGCCTTATTGGGGAACCTCCTAACTTTACAAGTCCCTAACAGCAGAAATCTTCTCCAGCTTCATGCTCTTCTATCCTCCCTAGACTCCCGTTGCCTCTTGATTCTAAGGCCCTCCTCCTGCTATAGGTCCTCTTTTTCCGATGATGTCCACTTTCTCCACCCTGCTACCTCTTCTCAGCTCTACTCCTCTGCTCAAATGTGTACAGAAAACAGATCACAAATTCACACCAAAGCAGAAATCAAGCTATCCAATGGGGTGGAAGCATCTGCAATCCTTGAGTAATTCTTTTAGAACTCCCCGCCCTTGACCTTGGCAGTGAGGAAACACATTGGAAAAGGGACTACTAAGCAACAGCTCTACCCATCAGACACCCTTTTCACTTGAATGATTTCTTCAAATCCTCTCTTGCTGTGTTCCACTCTTATCAATGAAGAAAGAAGATGTTTGTGGAGTCTGGGGCAGTAGTGAAAATAGCAGTGCTGGTTTAGTTGCTATTAATAAGTACTAATCGTTTTTTACTTTCTTTAAAATGAGGAGTCCAAGCAACTTTCGTTCTTGTTGGGGACCACAAGAAAAGTGCTACTTAATATCCTGTTACACAATTATATTCAACAGAACCAATAACGAATATAGCTATATTATAAATCAAATTTTAGTAATTGGCTCTTGAAAATAAACTGAAATAAAGGGAAAAATATGTGAATGTTTAACATTTGAAATGTTATTTCACAAATCAACTGAAACTTTAGATTATCAATTGAGACAAAGGTTCAAAGAAAAAAGATTATCATGAATAAGAAAAAATAAAGAATGATCAAATGTGGAGATAATCATTATAAAAGAGAAAGATGATCACTTTAATTTTTGAAACACAAATTTTAGGCAGACAAGGAAATGGAAAATATTTTGGGGGAAAGGATGTTATTAGTTCCTCTTTAATAAAAGCATAATAATTTTAAGTGTGTACATGAGTGGTGCCAATTATAATTTTAGCCCAAATAATTATATTTATTATTGAATTCATTCCTTTCATTCCTAAATATATCCAAGGAGGAACAGGTTCAAAAAGAGAAGGCTACAGTATTTTTTAAATGAATTTTATATAGAACGCACATAGAATAATCAAACACAAAATTAAAGTAATCTTTAAAAAGTAAATGCCTTTTAAATTTCCATACATTAAAATAGTAAAAGTATATTCAAATACTGGATTATTATCCTTTATACCTAGGTGACATGTAACTATTTGTTAAGATTTTCCCACAGCCTGGTCCTGATAACGGAGGCAAATCTCAAAGGGACTAACGGTCACACCACTGCTTAGTGAGTGACACTGATAGATTGTGACGGGAACCTGACATTGTCAAGATTCGTTTACAATGAAAATGACGGCAAGAGCAGGCATTTACTCCATACCATTGGAGACCACTTAGAAGGATTTCAACTCCATCGTAACAATGAAAACAAGATTACCAAATAAAAGTAAATACTAGTCACAGGTGCTACAGATGTTCAGCTGTTATTTCAGAGGTAGGTAAGAATAAACAAATTATTATCTTTTAGTGAATTAACTTCACCCAATAAAAAGTTACATAAAATGTCAGTAGTAATGCTAGTATTTTGCATAAATTGTAGAAACAGTCCTTTCATGAGTTACTGTAACATAGCCTTTAAATATTTTTTTTGGATAACTATCTGAGCCCAGTTGATCTACTCTAGCATATGTAAATACTTAAATCTTCTGGTGCTTTGGTTTAACTTCATCATCTTTACACAAAATGAGGAAAGAAAAAATCTTTTAGGGGTATAATTAATTAGGGACACAATTAAAAATGTTCCAGTTTAAGTATAGTGGTTTAGCAAAGAAAACACCACAAATATCTCCTAATTGGTATTGCAAAATAATGCCCTCAGAGGAGGCCATTTCCAAAGTCTAAAATTTATATTTGCACATATATCATGTTTGATTTGGAAGTTCTGGGGAAAAACAAGAACAGGATGGCTTTCATGTAACAACAATTCGGCTTGGCTTAATCTTCTGACATCAATTTATTTTTCTCTTGAGAGAAAGAATAGTATTGTCATGAAATCTAACTTTCCCTTTACCCTATACTGTAAATATATCATTTACAGAAAAATGTTCCTTTCCCAGAAATAATTAGATATACTTTCTTCAGCTATCATTGACTAAACCTTATCCTGTGTTACTTGAGTGTAACACATTTTTGCTATACAAGGGGACTTCTATTTTACCTGTGATGTTTTCTCTTGAATGCAGAGCTGTTTTGATATATTTTATTTTATATATAATGGTGATAATCTAAGACTGATGTTATTAGCATTCTTGAACTCATCAGAACTACACTAATCCTAAATTTTTCACCTACTTGAGATATTAATATTTCTATTGCCCTACATACTCACAATGTTGCTGAAAGTAGCAATAAGATGCTGCACAAAGTGGCACACAATAATGGAAACTAGAACTGCTTAGTTTTAAATTTTGCCTGAATATTCTTTACCATAGCTAATTATTGTTGAACTAAAAAGAATTGGAAACAAATTTTACAAGCAGAGCTGACATTCAAGTCATAAATGTCAGATGAACTATTTAAAAGGATATGTAATGAACAGGCAGACATTACTAAAAAACAACTGATTTTTTTCCTTGAGAAACTTTGGGGAATTATGGCAAATAAGAACAGCATTAAGAAACTTAAAATAGGCAATAATTTCAATTTGAAATAGCTTTGATTTTGAAATCATAAAAATTATTAGAATGAATTACTATGTATAGATAGCAATGCTTCATGTATTTTTCATTATATCAAACCAAATTTCAGAAAGTTTTGATGCAACTTAAAATAAAAGAAGCAAAGCCATTACTATAAAGATAGAAAGTCAAATACTATATATGCAGAGGAGACAGAATGATGTCAGAACACATTTTGCTTTTTGATGCTGCTGTTGTCTTTGGACTCATTAACACCATGCTCTAAGTGTTAACCAGGTAAAATATATCCCCTAAACAAAAGAAACAAATGCAGACTCATACTAGATAAATATTTGCATAGCATTTGGTATTAGGAAAGAAAAAGTAGCTAGATTAATCTGCATGACTGAAAATGTGGGTGTCTTGTTAATATGGACTATAACCTGATAGTAAGCAAGAGCCAAATGTTCTATTCAGTGGAAGTTATATTGAAAACAAATTGGTTAATTTCCGTGGCTTAAGTATAATTCTATTACAGACAATGGACAATGTAGAAATGACTGCAGTAGGTACATATCATCATTCCAATATAAAATATATTCAGACAGTTCCTCAAAATAAAGCAGTTTCATGTAATGTATTCACGTTAATTTTATTTTACATTTTTTTAGCCTTCTCTTTGCTCATGTTAATGAATGTCTACCTTTTGCCACTTTAACTCATCATATTATTCTTCCATTAGGCAAACCAATGAACTAGAAATTCTTCTCTCTAAGGATACTGTAATTTCCCTGTAGATTTACAATCACATCAAATAAAATTTCAAGTATACTTTCTATACCGCTAGTAAAGTAATCAATGTCAAGTTATATAATATTAATAATTGTGTGCTCATGTATAAGTGTTACCCACAGCAAGTTGAAATAAGTTTTAATTTCCACTATTTAATACCATGTTTTCAGTTTTCAAGTATTCAGGTTGAAATTGAAAAATTTTCTTCCCCCTTGAGCCAAAATCGCTATTGAATTTTCCAAAAAGCATAAAACCCACATAAGTGAGATGGTGTGCTTATGGGAATTATCTTGATATTTCTCATATGGATGAATCTAAGTGTTAGTTTACCTCCTCCCAAACCTGGTTAGCCTCAAACAATGACATCACCAGCTAGTTTTATAAGCCAGAAACCTAGGAATCATCTTTATCTTCTCTCTTACTGCACACCACCAATGTTTAATTTCTTTTCATGTCCTGTTGACTTTATCTGTGTAATTTATCTCTACTCTTTCTGTTCCTATCTTGGCTGCTGTAATCAGATTCTGGATCATCGTTACTTTTAATTACAAATCTTACACTGTCACTCCTCTGCTTATAGGTCTTCAATTTTTTCACCATTGCTATTAGGAAAAAGGTCCCAAAATTTTTGTCTTAATGTAAGCTTCTTGTGGTCAGGACTATGTTTCTTTTGCTCATCATTGTATCCCCAGCATTTTATAAGGTGAGACTAACCTCAGTCAGTTCTTGAGCTGAGAGCTGCAAATCCAGACCACTTCTGACATTCACCTACGGTAAACATCAATGTGGCGTTCACAAATGTCAAGGTATAGCCTTTAATATTGAGTAGGTTATGGTATAGAAGAGATATACATGTCTAGACCATATATTTACATAATTTTTATTCTTTAACTAGAATTAAAGATAGAGAAGTTAAAGAATAGGAAACATGTTTGACATTTTGGAAATAAACTTGATAGAACTTAGTAATCATTTGGATACAATTGGAGATGAAGTGAGTAAAATATGAAAGATGATTTGGGCATCTGGATTAACAATTGTTGTATGGGGGCATCATTAATGAAGCAATAACAGTGATGATGAATAAGTACCGTGTACTTGCAACGTGTTGACCATTGTGTTAAGCTTTTATATGTACTATTGCAATTCTCAGTTCACAACCCAAGATTTTAATCAACCTTACAAAGAATATGATTTTATAATGAATAAAAAATCAGTTCAATTTTTGCTTGGTTGAATGTGAGATGTTTCAGGAACAGCCAAGTAGAGACAGACAACAAGCAGTTAGAAATATGGGACTGAAATTTGGAAGAAGAGCAGGTACAAGGGGAATTGGAAGTCATTAATTTGGAGGTGGTAGATGAAGCCAAGATGCTTTATGAAGTATAGAAAGAATAAGTGTATTTCTACTACAAGTGTATGTCTACTATAAGCTACAGAATAAGTTCCAAATGAGCCAGGCTGAATAATTTTTTTAAAATCTTGAGCTAAGCAGGAAAAAGCAAATATTGGTATATGACTTCTACAATTTAATGCAGGTTACACAGGTTACAATAAATTCTTAGTACAGAGGGATGTGTTAATGCATTTTTATAATCTCTCTTCTAAGCTAAAATCTCTCTTCTAAGCTAAAATATTCTTTTTAATAAGACAATCAACATGAATACATGAATGCCTGACTTATCTTAGGCCCTCAATTAATAATGAATGAGTGTATAACATTATGATTAAATTTAAAGATTTAACAATCCTAACTACTATTTAAGGTGGACAGCCTAAACAAAGAGAAAAAACAAATAGACACAACTAAGCATAATTTGAAAAGGTGCCATTTGTCCAACTTGTAATATGATAATTAGTTATGATATCCAATAATTACAAGGTCCCCTTAAAAGCATTATAGAGACAGGTGGCTTTAAATTGAGGTACTGCATATAAAAGAGAAGAACTCAGCACATTTGAAGAACCACTGAAATAATATTATATTGTAGTATAGATTACATGCAGATGGCAGACTTGTTGAAAGCCACTGTTTATATGAAACCAAATCATTCTGCCCATAGCTTCTTTTATATGTAGTGAAGACATTCTATTCAAAGTACTTTTCATCAGTTTTTCATGGGCAGGCAGGGGAGGAGGTTTTCAAGGTCAAAATGACTAATAAAATTTTGGTAGCTGGCAATGGAAAAATTACTGAAGAGGATTACCAGCAATATGGATTATTTTATTTTTACCTTTGTACTCCAATTTGAGAACTAAATATAAACACTCATTTTTATCCCAAGAATAACTGGTTATGATATTCTTTTTAAATTGCTGTGACAATGAGAATTAAAATAATAAAAATGTTTTAAAACTGTATTCTTAGATGAGGATTGATTTTCTGACAATATCAGCACCCATTGGAGGGTATTAAGTAAAATTTAAACATCCTTATTCATTTTTTTATTTTAAAAATTATCTAGTGTAATAATGGTTACCATAATGTGACCAGTGAAAAATATAAGGGAGGATGCAACCTGCCAAAGATCACACAATGATGCAATGTCAGACTCACAGTGCTAAACACAAGTTTTAAGTTCAGAAAAACAATGACAACAACTCAGGGTGGTATTTGGCTGAATCCGTCACATTCATTTTTTTTTCTTTTACCTAATAATTTTTCCCAACGTCCATATTAAAAAGGCAGGTGCCTTGTTAAGAAAATAAATGGTGAATGATGAAATTGCCATCTTTTCTAAAATGCTCAAAGAAACATGATTTTTAAAAAATCTTCAACTTACAAAAATAACATCTATCCAAATTGTCATTATCTAGTAATAATAGTTACAAAACTATTGGATTTTAAATATTTTCAGTGTAAAGAGAAATCTATTAATATCTATCAAAAATAATTATCTCCCAGGAGATCCTTAATTATTAAAAAATAAACAGCTATCTCATTGGAAAATTACTCTCTGTAACAAAAAATGACTATGATCTGTTGTTTTTCCTTATAATCATAAAATGGGTCTTAAATAATTTCAATATTCCTCCAATATTAAAATATTGTACCTTTCCTACTTTTTGCCTGTTCTATCACCCATTCGCTCACATCATCGCATCAGGGAATGTTAAGACTGTTGTCAACAGTACACAGATGCTCTCTCTTGTTGAGATATGTCTGGCCTAGACTTGAAGTCACCTGCATAAATATGTTCTGTTAAACTTACGTCAAATGTTGCTCTTAGCTAAAATAATTTACATGAAATAACTACTGAAGACTTCAGCTATAGGCTAAAACGTGATTTTTCAAAACAAATTAAACAACTAAGAACTTAAGCTAAAATGATCTGTACAGAAACTGTTTTCCTCTTAAACTTTGAAACCTGCTCTATGGGCTTCCTGTGAAGAGCTGCTTTTTACAAAGAAACGTCTGGAGTATATTTAGCACTTTAGTATAAGTGTCTTTGAACCATTTTACAAAGAAACATAATTGTGTTATGGACACATCAATAAACAATAATGCAAAGATGACTTGTATTTTAATGCCAGTGTGTACAAATTACTATGGTGGGTTTTTTGGGTATATTTATCTGTTTTAAATCCAATTGGCTCACAAAAATATTAAGACGTTAATAATAGAAGAAGGCATAATTTTTGAACTGTGGCAAATCTCTACTTACATGTAAAAATGATTTTTTAAAAATAATTTCATTATGTGCATTTATTTAGGTTAATGTTAATGTATACTTAAATTCTGGATGAGAAGTAAGATGGCTTTGAAAAACACTTCATGTTCTTGTTTATCCCAAAGTTAACACTGCATATTGGAAATGTTGGAGAGGAAAGAGGAAGAAAACATTAGACTATTAAGATTATGATATTGTCATATGAAATTATCAAAGAAATAGAACAGAAAACAAAAAATTTAAAATAGCAAGAATGCTGTAGTGTATATGCCAAAGAGCCAGATACTGTATTTAAACTTCACTGCACAACATACTATTTATTTTTCTGTATATAATTGAATGATAGACTATCATAGCACAAAATAGATATTGAAATCAATCATTCATTCATTCATCGTTCTTTTAGTGTATACGGAACACTTATCGTGTGCCAAGCACTGTTGTAAGCATTGAGGAGATGGCAGTAGACAAAGCAGATAAAAATCTATATTCTCATGGAGTTTATATTCCAGCTGGGAGGAGGGTGAGAAAATAATGAACAGATAAATAAAGTGACATGATGTATTAATCAAGATAACAATCATGGAAGGATGAAAGAGAATTTTTGCACGTACACGTGTGTATTTGTGCACAAGTAAGCATGTATGTTGGGGAAGTATATTTTTAAATAATTTAACAAGGGAAGACTTTGCTGAGAGGATGACACCATAAAGTATAATGCCCTCTTTTTCTGGCAAAGGAAGCTGAGGTTCAGAGTGATTAAATTAAATGCTTAAGGCCACATAACTTTTTGGAAAAAGAGCTGGACTTGGAACATATTTGTGTAACCCTTAGCCCTAAATCCTTTCCACTGCACAACAGAGCATACCACGTTCAGAGCACTGGTACCTGAATGGTGGGTTGGGATAACAGCTGGGTAGTTCATTGACTAGAGGAGAAAATACATATTAGGGAAGCATGAAAAGTCAGAAAGAATTAGGTAGGCTAGGGCCAGATTATGAAAGTTCTCAGATGTCAGGATGATGAGTTTGGTCATCATCCTAGGCAGAGGAGAGAGATGATTAAAGTGATGTATCAGATAGTCAGAAAGAGGAGAAGGAACCCATCATCAGGAATAATCATCCTGAGTTCTGTCATCCACCACATTGACATTAATGTGACCAGGGTAGGATTACTGATTCTCATATTTCATGTCACTGGAAAATTGATAAAATAGAAAAAAAAAATCTCGTGTTCTTTATCATTACAGTTTTCTAAGAAGATGACTGAAGAACAAATTAGTTTCCAGAGCCGTACATGACAAAACAATTATGTTGGGTGAGGACAAGTGGTTACTGCGTACTCAACTCCGTATCTGAAGCCAGTGGCTTGGAGTTCCTTTTATATTTGCAGTGAAGAATTTTTTCAAATAAAAAGAAGCCATGGGTATCATATTTAGAAGCCTTCGCATAAAGAAATATAGTTTACCCTTTCTCGACAGAGGGCAACAGCTTACAAGTGACTATGAGTCAGCAATGTGGAGTTCTCAGAGTTACCTCAAGAGGGTACTCAGGGTTAAGACCCTCCCAGAATAACACAATTGGAGATAGTAAAAAGGGAATATTCTCCCCAAATTCAAGATTTAATAATAAGTTTCATGAAATGTAACAAGGTTGGCTTTAACCTATTTATAGAAAATTAAATTTGCAAATGTGTTTTAATACTGCTGTTTCTATAATACAGAATATTATACACATCAGCAGATAGCACAACACTGTTTACTACCCTGACATTGAAAAATATGCACTGGTAAAATGAACAGACCAGACTTCTTATCCACTTTTCTCACTATTCATTACTATCCTTCACTATTCATGAGTCTTATATTCACTAGAATTCCTCAGTACTGACATCTCAAAAACAACAATATGTATCATGAAGGCAATAATTTCTAAATGATGCCACAATAATTTTATTTCCAATACCATATGTAACATCTTCTTAGAACTGTACACCAAAATACACACATGCAGAAAGTACTTATTTTCTTCAGCCTGATAAAATCATACAGCATGATGAGCCTTCATTCTGCCCAGGGAGGGTTTTTTAAATCTTATCAAAACCATAAAATAATCATATTATTATAAGTTGCTCACATGAAAAATAACACACAATATGATTATTTATTTGCATAAATTGCCCCTTTAAATTTTATCACTTACTTTAATGATTTTTGTTTTCGTACACCAAAGTTTTTAGGTTAAATTCTGTTTTTATGTGGGAAACTTAAAACCTAATACAATTTAACATGCTAAAATAATTTTCAAGCAGCTTACTATGCACAGACTGCTTTTAAAAATTCAAAAAACAGCTCCAACAGCAAATGTCATTTCTTTCATAGTTATAAAATGCAAACTCCAAGTGTTTTATCCTAATGAATAAATGAGTTTGTCCTTTATGTATAAAATATAGTTTGTGTTTGTTGCACAAGTTTTAATAATAGATGAATTTTAGGTTTGCTCCAACGTATTCAATAAAGTGTGATTAATTTGGTTTTTCAAAAATGCAAACTAGACATTACTATATTACTTTGCAAAATGCACAGCTTGCAACATTATTGTCTCAGTGGGATCTTAAATTGAATTGTAAAATGTGTCTTATTTCCAGTTTGATTTATGTAAGAGATAGCAGTGGATAATGCCCCTTTTGAAGTTTCACTGCTTTGTGTGAACAAACAACAGAAACCTAAAATTCATGATATAGTTTGTTATAAACCAAAACAAACTCTCAGGTTTTATAATGTTTGAGTGTAATAAAAACTCCTGATGGAGTCAGAATACCATATTTTCAATGAAACAACTTTTTGAAGTTTCCTATTATGATGGATTATACAACACATTTTTGACATTTTCTGTGATTTTTATTATGATATTTCAAGTAATTACCAAATCATGTTTTTCTCTAAAAAAGCTTTCCTGTGCCCTGAGAATTAATCTATGATACCATTTAACTTGGCTTTTTGAAGTAAATATCACCAGATAAAAGCCAGCTGGATCTGAATAATAGGATACTTGAATGAATGTATTAGTGTTTGAAAAAGAGAGTACAAATCTTCTAAAAAGATTAATTTCCATAAAAAAGATAGCTCCTAGATCTACAAAAGAATAAATTCAAAAACATAATAAACTCTCAGAAAGAAAGGTAGATTAAAGTAAAAGCTGCAGCACCTTGTTACTGCAGCTGTTGTGTAGCAATGATTCTGTATCAATTACATTTGGTTAGTCCTGTAGGGCTCTTCAAAGCTTTGTGTGAAAAGCCTGAATGTAGAATACACGTGACGCTGTAAGTAATAACTTCAGCGATTAATTTTGATGCAACACCACATTCATTCTGATCTCACTCCCAATATTTACAGTTTGAGAGAAGCTACAAAGGTTCTGATGGGAACATATGAATCTAGTAAGAACACTTTTTTCCTCCATTTATTAAAGATGTGGATATGAATTTTTCTTTGTCATGAAAATATTGCAGCTTTATCACAGGACATAGTTGCTGACATCATCATGTACAAAGACTAGATTTGGCCAATAGACTTTATTTTCAATATCCTGTTTCAAAACATGTCCTCCATAAAAGGCCATGAATTCTGTTCACAAAACTTCTCTACTTTAGTTTGTACAATTACTAATAAAAACAAAGTTTGATCATGCATAAACTCCTCTTGGAGGTATAATGTACCCTTCCATCTTGAATGAATCTTACGTCATTATTATCTTTAATACAAAAGCAGAGGCAAATATGGAAATAAATTGATTTTTAACTGTGATTAAATTCTAGAAAAATGCAAATCTGCTTTAAAAATTAACATGAAAATGCCATATTTACATTAGGTAATTTCAAATGCCATGTAAAGTATAGTAAAAAGGGAAACAAAGATAGGATAGTGAGTACATTTTAATTCTCAAGTCTTTTTTCAGAAACAATTGTTTGTAATAACATAGAAAATAATGAACAAAGAAGGGAAATTGCTATCCAATCATGACAATAAAAAAGAATGATCAACTAAATGACATAAGTAAATCATTTTGTCAATCACGTTTCGACAATAATTTTACCATGTGGAGATGAATTGCTATTTTCCTTTACCCCCCCTTTCTATTATTTCTTCTAGAGTACACAGCCAAAAGCAACCCAAAAATGAAATGTACCCTAGTAATTACAAATGTGTTTATTTAAACTGGGCAAGTTGTTTAAGTACAGTGAGATGTTTAAATATTAAGTCAATGTCCTTCATAACGAAGACATAAAAGACATATTGCTAATATTAGCAAAAATATCGCTCCCTATGACACCCTACAGAATATTCATCAAAAAAATAAAATAAAAAAGAAGGCTGCCTTCATGGCACTCATAACTAAATGGTTAGGACAGTTTTTTTTATAGTCACTCAAGAATTTCTTTATCATACTTCCTCAAGAAAGCTGCTTTTAGTTAAAACATAAAAATGGTACTTACAAGGTTTCTGCAAACATAACTGCCATTCCATTAAGGAAATGGTGCAGCAAACAGTAAATAGTGGCCTCAAGGGAAATGTAAGTATTGATTTTATTACTGTGCTGGTTGGTTTGTATTTGAAATTGTCAACTCTAATTTTGGAGTATGCTTTAAGTATCCTTAAAACTGCTTAAGAAAAGGAGAAATATTAATTAGAAAATATTGATAATTATTATTTTTGTAGCTTTAAATACCAAAGAGACTATTTCTTTCTGGCTTTTGATAGCCTTTATTTTCAAAATAAAAAAATTTAGTTTTGATATACATAGTAAATAAATAACCAATTTGTTTTCATTAAGTCAAATTTTATACTCATTTTGTAAACTATAAATCAGTATTTGACTTTAGGAATGAAGTTAATTACTATAGAAAGTATAAATGTGGATACATACTTCCTTAATTTAGTCTGGAAATTTAACTTTGAATTCATTGATATTAAAGTTTTGATTCACCTAAAAAGATCTGAAATGACTTTGAAACTAATTATAAGTCTAGCACTTTCATCATGTTGAAATAAACTTCAACTAACAGCTTCATTAAACAAAAATCACCAAATGCTGAAAAAAGAACAAAATTTGCTAATAATATAATTAATATGTTTTATATTATCATCATTATCTTTATCATCATCAATTTCCTTTGTACATTTCAGTAAATGGCATTAGCACATTTATGCTAAAAGTATAATTAATAACACAGATCATTTTCTTAAACCATGCCAGAGAGCAATTCTGTTTAATATGTAAATTTTCAACTATACCAATGGGGCTGTAAATATAGTCAGTGTTAAACTTCTACAATTAACTAAAAGAAGTGTTTATGCTACATATAAATTTTATAAATGTCCTCTATGGAAATCTAAAAAGATGAAAATTAATATAAAGAAAACATTATGACTGTTCTTCAGATTAAAAAACATAAAGTATTCTTGGGTCTATGAGCCACACAGTATGCTATAAACATCTCATATCAATAAGAGAAAGAAAACCTGTTATTTATAAATACACACACACACACACACACACACACACAATCTTTAATATCACTAAATACCAACCCTATATAATGAATGTATGAAGAGTGTCACAAGAAAACTTTTTTCATGGTTTTAGCATAAAAGTCATACTTACATTGTGTTTTAAAATATTTAGAGAGTTGAAATGTCTTTATAAAGTAAAGCCTTGCTTTGACCAGGAAAATGGGAATTCTTTGTGCATACTGTATGTTCAATGTGTGTTTACTGAACTAAATTTTCAGTCCCAAAGAATTAAAATTTGATGAATAAATATATAAACTGGCCTCACTGGTTGTACCGTAGGCTTGAATCTTAGGTTTGCCATTTAGTACGTAGAGTGAATGGATGTTGTGAAGACTGGTTTTTCCTATTCACTTTGGAATTTGCCATAGACTAGAAAGAATTGCACAGAGACTGCTGTTCTTAAACGTTAGTTGAATGAATGAGATGAACAGAAAAAGTTTAGCAAAGATACATGATGAGACTGAGGTTTTAACCACAAGAATAGGGAAAGAAAATATTGGATAATATCAAATAATAATTTAAAAACTAATAGAGATTTTGAAAATATTCTTTAGTTCACCTTCACTGTCAACCTTCCTGAGACCATCATATCGCTTTACAAAGTAAGATTTTCAAGTTTCTCATTTGAGACCATTTCATTTTCCTTCTCACTACTTTCAGTGATTACAAGCAATTTTAAAGCAAACTCTGGAGTAAAACTTACTGTAAATTGATGAGGATTTCTAATATAGATTCTAAAAATCAAGAGTCTTGTTTATAATCTGTAGTTCTATTTATTAGCAATTTGCGAACATTTTGGATCAAGACCCCTTTATACATATAGGGTTTGTATTTATCAATATTTACCATATTTGAAATAAAAAATTTAAAATTGAAAAAATATATATACTCATTAATTAAAAATAACTAAAAATTCATTGAATATTAGCACAAATCACATATTTTTATGATAATTAAATACATTTCCAAAAACACAATAAGAAGTAAAACATTTTATTTTACACCTTTGCAAAATTCTTTAGTGACTGGCTTGAAAAAAGTAATTTGGATTTTCACATCCACTTCTGTATTCAATCTGCGGTGATATCACAAATCATGTGGCCTCTATAAAATTCCACTGTATACTCATAAGAGAATGAGAGTTTTTTAAAAGTAAATAATATGTTAGTATTATTATGAAAAAAGTTTTGACCTCTTGGACTCTCTGACAGTGTTTTGGGAACCCTCCCTTCCATGGGGTCCTATTGTGGTATCTGATGACGTTTTAGGGTACTTAGGACATTTTAGAGCATCCCAGTTATATATTAATCTAGTAAGTCAAATGCTACCCTAGGTTGACTACAGACAATACGAACAACACTATAAAAGTTGCTCTACCATTTCTTATTCAAAGCTCATTGCTTCCATGCCAAACAGTTGAATCACAAAAAAAGCTAGAAATAAGAAAGGGAACTTTTTCTCTAGATTTAATTTTACCTCACAAGGAATAACTAGTCATTATTCATCATGAGGTGGCAGACAAAGAATAGAAATTAGTAAACTTTAGCTTTGGTTTTATATATTGCCTTTGTAGTTTTTGGAATAAAGACTTTCTGTGTACCTCAAACACCTCATCTGGAAAATGGGGATAATATCTATTTACAGAGCATGCATGGGATTAGATGAGATGATGTACATGAAGCATAAAGCACATAGGATTAGGTAATTAACAGAGAGAGTAATTATTATAAAGAAGAAAAGTCAACGCTAAGATTACAGGTATTGAGGTCAGACAGAAACAGGACAGGGATGAGTTGTTAAAGAAGCTAGGTGAGCCTCAGTCTCTCATGAACAATATAGCAATAACTAAGGGGAAGTGTCAAATTATCACATCAATTAGATAATGATTGTAAATAAAGCACCTGCCATATAGATGATATGAGGAGGAGGACGAGAATGGACTATCTGGGGAGAAAAAGAAAAATTTACCACGTCAATTTGGAGTTTATAAAATTATATTAGAAAGAAAATTATGACCATTCTTAACAAATATTAGATTTGAGGGGAGCAGATTTCAAAACAGAAAAATAGTTAATACAGTATGAGCATCAAAAGTAAAAGGGAATTCAACTTGAAACTGATAAGTTCTAGAAATCCAATTAAAATGTGATAATCTCAATTTTAACAAGAAAAAATGCAATATTCCTCCAATAGGTTCTGTCAGTTCCTTAGTAAAGTCTTCATCCTTACTTTCTGAATTACCTAACTTAACCCAGTATGATCCAGAACAGGCATTCAGTGAACTGGCATTCCAAATGAAGGCAATACCTTATAATTAGCATTCATATGATGCTTTGGAGTTTAGGAAAACATTACAATTTAAAAGTAATATGTAATTGTTAGAGATCTGTCTTAGAGTTCAGATTCCGACACAAGAATAAAAGTAGTACAGAAGAGTATATCACCATAGAATAATAGGAAGAATTAGCAGAGAATTTTAAATGTAATGTCAGATTGATTAAAGCTAGGATTGAGCTAGGACAATATAGAGGGCCTTGGGGACTTATTTTTAACTTTATTATTTTTAAGTTAGCAGTTAACAAAGAAGGAGACTACTCTTTTATTGAAGATGGCATAAATGTTCAAGCCAATGTTTTGGGACTACTTGTCTTATAATCTGGAGATATTAATACACTCTGAAAATGATTTTGATTGTCTAGATTCTAGAAAACTAATTAGATCTTTTATGTTCTAACATTTTATGATCATCAGAAAGCTTTTACAGACAATGGATCTAAATTATCTATTAATGATTGAAAGACTAGATGCCAATCCATTTCCAGATGACTTGGCTAATATGTTTTAATTGGTAAATGAAAGCCACACATTCTGGGTAATCAATAATATTCCCTGTGGTATTTTTATTTCTATCAAAATTTCATTTCTAGCTTCCCAGATGCATTCAAAGCAAGCATGAAAATTTAATTTTTAGACTGCAAAATGTCAAATGAATGTTATCCATTTTACAATTCAAGAAGGTGCTGTTGAGTGGGAATATGTAGAAGAAAAAGAAAATAGCAAGATTATGTATGCTTTGAGCCAAAAGTATTCATAATCCTTGACTTAAAATATTTTAAAGGTCAATAATGATGGAACGTTCCCATTTTTTCATCATCATCTCCCATAAGGAAGTATGTAAAATATCGTGAATGATTTTTAATAACTATGAAGATGAATGAAGGAATGAAGTTTAGGTTCACGTTGAATTTTACTAATAAATATGCTTTTTGAAAATTTAAAATTCTAAATGTTCTTAAGAAAACTAAAATCTTGAACATTTCAGTTAACTAATTGATTACCACAAGTGTAGGTTAACAATATAAATTCTAATTAAAAACCTATGTTGACCATTTTTAAAAATTGATTAAAAGACATTAATATTATATAAAAAAAATAAAATGTACCTTTTTATAACGTTTTTGGTGTATTAAATGAAATCCAATCGCTAAAGACATAACCATTGAATATATTTTAAAATTCTGTGTATTAAAATAATCTGATTATGGATATCTCTAATATATGGAAATTTCTAGGAAGTCTTGAGATTCCACCTTAAAATACATTACTAAGGTACTTTTAAAAGATGAAATAGTGCATTAAATTATACATACTTTGTGTAACAAATCTAGGAATATATCACTGATTATTAAAGTTAAAAGAAAATAATTTACTAAATATTCATTCTAAAAATGCATTTATTTATAATTGCATGCTCAGAGATTTAGAGCATAAATATCTACTGTATCTAAATATCTACTAAGGAAACACCATTTTGGTTTTATAGATATTTTATTACATCAATGGAAATTTCTCTGTATCTTTCTATGACTAAACTCATAAGCTATAACATAAAAATTACTGTCAACAATGTAGACCAGCCATAAAATTCAATTAAAAATCCCTACATTTTAAGCAGTTATAGTAGTATAATGAGTAAACATGAGCTGAAGTGATGTGTATCTCCTAGAGCATGTCACATTTAGAAAATAAATGTTTTAACTGTTTCATCATCACTTTCTCAGTGCAAACAATTTTGAAGACTTTTTTTGTCCTTAGATCTCTCAGGAAACATTAATGCTTTTGTTAAATAGCAACTGACCTACCCTTACTTTTTCTTAGTTAAATCTGTTTAGCAATACCATATTTTTCATATGTTTTTGTGACCCAAAACACATATCTCTTAACTCATTATTTCAACAAATATTATTTGCAGGCACTGTTCTGAGCACTGGGATTAGCAATGAGAAAAGTGGACAAAAAAGTCCCAGGCCTCACTGGGCTGACATCCTAATAATTATTAATATATGTGAGGTAAAGTACATGGCATATCAGATTGCGTTAAGTGCTATGGAAAAAAATAAAACAGAAGGAAGCATAGGGAGGGAGGACCTATATATTGAGGAAACAGGTTGCAATTTAAAATAGGATTGTTTATTACAGCCTTAATAGAAGGTGGCATTTGAAGGACATGAGAGAACAAGATATATGGATCTCTGGATGAAGAGGAGTCCATGAAGAGGGGAGGGCAATGCAAAGGTCCTGAGGCAAGCACATTCCTGGGATATTAGAGAAATGTCAAGGAGGCCAGTATACCTGGAGGTGAGTCTAGGTGAGAGTGGGAAGAAAGGCAATCAGAATGGAGAAGAAGCCAGGAATCCAATCCTGCAAGGGATTATAGGTTATTGAAAGGACTTTTATTATATTACTCTAAATGACGTAAGACAACTTGGGAAAGTTTTATGCAGAGAAGTGACCTCATCTGGCATATGTATTAAATGGACTACTCTGGCTACAGTAAAGAAAGGAGGAACGAGGGAATTGGGTTAGGACACCTTCACAATAATTTTGTCAAGAGATGATGAAGGAGGTAAGAAGTGGGTGGACTAGACCTACGGATACATTAGATGTGGGTATAAGAGAGGGAAGAGTCAGAGATGACTCCAATGTTTAGGGCAAGAACCAGTGTCTTAGTCAGTTTGGGCTGCTATCAAAAATTACCAAAGACTGGTTGGCTTAAGAACAAGTATTGATTTCTCACAGTTCTAGAGGGTGGAAGCCTGACACCATGGTGCCAGCATGGTTGGGTTCTGGTGAGGGTTCTCTTCTGAGTTGCAGACTTCTCACTTCTCACTGTATCCTCACACAGTTGAGTGCTAGTGAGCTAGCTCTCTGGCCTCTTCTTATAAGAGCACTAAACCCACTCAATAGGGCTCCACCCCTATATCTAATTACCTCCCAAACCCCCACCCTCTAAATAGCATCACATTGGGATTAGGGTTTCAACATATGAGTTCTGGAGGAACAAAAACATTCAGTCCATAACAGCAAGTAAGTGGAAAAACGGAGTTACCAATAACTGAGATGACAAGAGTGAAAAATGAGTAGGTTTGGGCTAAGAAGACCAAGAAGTTTTTTAAGAGATTTTAAATTTGAGAGGTCCCAAACTGCACTGCTCAAATCACCACTTTGAGTGGTAGAATCCACAGGCAGAAACAATAATGCTAACATTGAAATAAGTTTTTTTTTTTCATTTCTGGAATAATCAAATAACTGATGAGTGGATGATCACAAATTATAACTATCTGTACTTTGTTTTTTAGATTTTCACTGGAAATAGTATAGCTTGAAAATATAAAATAGTTTACTTAATATTCCTTTGTTTTCAGGATTCTCACTCATTAACTCACTTGTTCATTTAACTCATTTACTGAGTGGCCACTGCATGTAAGTCACTGCTCTACATACCAAGAAATACAGAGAAGACATGGTTCTGTGCTCAAGATGCTCATAGTCTGCCAGAGAGGAAAAGATACCATGGTATTTATACACTTCAAGAATTTTGGAAGCAAAGTGGAAATGTCTGGTTTATAAGCACTGTGTTCATATATATATGGTTTAATGTGTCACAGTTGCAGAAACTGAATTAGAAATATATGTGACTTTTAGAAAGCAAGTAAACAAAGAGATGGATTATATAAGGAAGACTATTACTGTTCTATGAAAACTCAAGATAATGGTATCAGAAAGCCATTAGTTTAACTCAAATAGTTAAAAATATCTCATTATGTTATATTAGGACTATATCTTCATTTGTTACTTCACAGGTATGAACAAAGTGGGGAAGATCTCCACAGAAAAAGGAACATTGGAAATGTAGGTTAATGAGGGGGAAATTACATTCTTGGCAGATGGAATGGCAAGTTTGAATTTATAGAAGCATAAATAAATAAATAAATAACTTTGTGGGCAAATAAGTATATAGCTAGGGCTTTGAAGGAGAGGTTGGGGTATTGGCGGGGGGAGTGCATAAAAGGCGAGTACAACATATAGCCTAAGATGACTTGGGTGGTCAGTAGACATTGCATTTAAATTTAAAATTTATTTTCCATTCTAAAGAATGTAATTAAATTTAAGTCTAAATCAAGCTGAAAGAAAACTGGTATTTTAAATGATAAATGTCATTCAAATTAACCAGTCACTTCCAATTTATTCATTGGTTTACTTCTCCGAATTAGTATAACAAGCTATGATTTTTGCTATGTAGCATGAATTGAGGGTCTTTCTGACCTAGAATCTTAAAACATTTGTTTGAGGTGGTATTGTCTATTATAAAATGATACTCTGCTGCTAATATAGTAGATTTTAAGTGTTCTCACCACAAAAAAAATTAAACATGTGAGGTAATGCCTATGTTAAATAGCTTGACTTAGCCTTCCCACAACATATATACATTTCAAAATATCATGCTGTATATGGTAAATATATACATTTTTTACCTGTCAATTTAAAAAGAATGGAAATTAAACATATAAGTAATTAAATAAAATGACACTATGTGCGTTCTTGTACAGTAGTATTATATAATATCTACCATTTGGCCCAAGGGTTTAAGTGCACACATTTTTTTACACAGGAAAGACAAACATTGTTGGAAAAGCCCTCCACTGAAATCCCTTCTCTACCCCGCTCAATGCACTGTCACTACCAGGCTGTCTTCAGTTCACCCTGGGATTAAATCTCTAGACTTTGGCATCCAATGAGAATTCAGATCCTTGATCTTGGGGAATTTATTTGATCTCTCACTTTCTTCCTAGGTAAAGAGATGATCATCACTGTCCCTACCTCTTTGTTACATTGTTGCATTGCATAGTTTCACACATGTAAAACACAGTGGCTCTTACATAGTTAAGGCTCAAAAAATTGTAGACATATTTATTAACATGAGTAGAATTGTTTTGTTGAAAGGGGAAGACAAATAAGACAAGAAAGGAAGAGAAATAAAACTAGTTAAACATCTTCTATTAATACGACTAGTTATAATTTTGTTTCATTTACCATATTCACTGGGGACTTGGAAAAACCTAAAACTGAAGACATTGTATAAATATTTTGATAAATTTTGCTACTTAAAATGTATTGACATTAACTTTTTTATTCTATGCATTACTTTTTTTATTGTGGACAATGTATATAAAGAACTCCTGATTTACAAATGGCTTATATCTTAAATTTTCCCCTAAAATCGTGTTTAATTGGGTCATGATTGAATTGTCAGTCCTCAAAGCCTATGCAAACCACTCTATATTTGAAAAATTATATTTAAAGCCCTCTTTCAAATTAACTATCATTTATCACAAAGAAAACCTACTTTAATAGTTCTACTCACAACTCAACAGAGAGAATCTCCCTCTGCAGTAGTAAAAATTATGTGGGAAAGATACTCTTGAGCTCCAGAAATTTGCTAATTTTTCCACATTTGTAAAAGGAAAATAATCTTAGCAAAAATTTACCTCCAGTTATTCTTACACATTAATTCTCATATTTGAGTTAGCTCTCATCCTTTGAAAGTGTCTTATTCTTAGAGTTCTCCTTATACTCGGATAAATCTCTTATTTATATCAGGATATAGCTCAAAACATACCATTTTCCTAAACCACAAAATCCTGTTATTAAAAACTAAAGATAAAATAAGTCAAAACTTGATAAAATTTTATAATTTTAAGCCTCATGCTGGTGATATAAATAAAGAGATATGTGAGCATTCATTTAAAAAATGAGTTTTAACAGGATGACTGAACTGTTCTATTCACATATTTAAAACAATCTAATACCACTTCAGACAAAACTGCTGAAATTCTCTGACCCAAAATTAAAGGCAAGCATGTAGCTAAATCAAATGAATTAGGAGTGAAATTTCATTAAATGTAATGTAATTCAGGCATTAAAGAGAGTTATGAATTATACAACCTGAACAACAGAAATACTGTTAAACAAGTCCTGGGCTTTCAGGGGTGGGAAAATAACACCCCCTCCACTGTTCTGAACGAAAGCAACAGGCAACAGTTTTGTATCTCATCTACTCATATACCATCTTTGGCATTTTAAGAGACAAACAAAGCTATTTTGTACACTTCTTGAATTGGAAAAGTAGGGCAGAAAAGGTAAATCAATATACCTCTCTCCACCTGTATATTATATATGCACATAATAAAATTATATATGCACATAATAAAATTAAATTCCCCTGAATGACACATCCTTACTTTCTGTATTTATATTATTTTGAATCAGTAATTTTATTAACATGGGAATTGGCCAATAACATTCTCATTGATTCCATACTAATTATGCTAATGTTAAACATTTTGTTTGCATGAATATAACAAAAGCTTACTTTTTTTGTATTTTTTCTTCATACATACAAACTCATTTATACACACACACACACACAAATAAGAAATTTTAGAGGACTAAGATATAATGTGATTAATGCATTTTAATAATAAAGATACAAAAATCTGAGGTCAAAAAGCAGAATAAATATCTTTACCATAATTTCCAGTCTTAGTATCAAATCATAGTCACTGGCATTAAGGAAAAAGGACAAAAAGATTATATCTCAGTATCTCAATCAGTTATTTGAAACTCACAGAAGGAAGAACTGTGGTTGTTTGTATATTTGTCAACAAACATAACCAAAAGATTCAGATATGCTTGATCAACATAACCAATGGGAAAGACACTCTGATGTTGTAACATAAATTTGGAAATCAAAATTAGTGGATTCAAATCCTTCTAGGCACTAGCTTGACCAAGGCAAGACAACTTTCAGGGTCTCTTTCTTCAAAATACTGCAAAGCATAAAGAAAAGTTATATTCGTTCAGAAATAATGGTTATATAAGTAATTGGACTAAAAAGTTTTTCTATTTTTCAAACTATATATGCCAAATCCTGAGATATAAACGGATATATTTACTTTAATAAAGCCTTCCCATATCATTTTCATTTGTGCCTGTTCTTATAACTATAATTATAATATATAATATATATTATATGTGTGTGTGTATATATATACTGTGTATAATTATAAAACAAGGATCCAGGAAATCACATTAAAATAGCCAGGAAAGGAGTACAATAAAAGTCAAGAGTCCACTGTGGTTTTCCTCAAACACCTAAAGGACACTCACATTCTGAATGGTCATTGTGTAAAATTTACATAAATGCTTTCTAACAGTCAAAGTTATCTGCAGATGGAATAGAATAACGAACATGAGATAACTAATAGCTTTCAAGTTTATATTAACAAAAACATGCAAAGGTGTCTCATATCATGAAAAGTTAGACTAGAATTCAGTCATGCTGAAAACTGACTTTTCATTGGAATCACCTGAAACTTTAAAAAAATCGATATATATAGACCCTACCCTTAGAGATTATGATTTTGTTAATTTGGTATTACTCCAGGTATTTTTAAAAGCTCTCCAGAAGATTCTAATGGCTAAGTGGGATTGAAAACCCCTCAACTAGCTGAACCATATGGTCTCTTTCAACTCAGATTCCATGATTTCAGGAAAAAGACTATTTAAATATTCATATATGTGACAAAGTAGGATTTGCTTTGTACTCTCTACCTCTCCAGCAAAGATTTTCTAAAAATCAAAAAATTAATAGGTGAAAAACACAGTGTTATTTTGTGTCACTTGTCTTCTAAAAATGGTTTATTCACATGTGTCCCTGCCCCCACAATCTCTTTATCTGCCTGCAGCAAGCCGGACAAGAACTTCTGGAGTTCACAAGGAGATGGTAAAATCTCCCAGGCATTATCAAAGTGATTAATATATTTAAGCCTGCTATCTATCTGAAAATATATTCTTATTGTACAGAAATATCTTTCCTACTTTCTTCAACAGGAAAACATATAGTGGGAAGAATATATTATTTTAAAATTACTTAATGGTGCCTTACATATTTAGCTTTTAAACTGTCCTTCAACTCAATACTCCATGGTAATTTATGACTGTTTTGCTTTCTTGTTTTTTTTAAATTTGTCTTATAATTGTTCTAGTTAATATGAGTTTTATACTTCAAATATAGAGTGAAGTTGTATATATTTTTCCATATTTTCACTTATTTTATCCTATTGGATGAATATCTGTAAGAACAGAATCACCATACATCCTTTTGTCCAGGCAAAACAAAATAAAACATTAATACTTTCTTTTAAAAATTTCTGAGGCCTTTTCCTAATAGAAATAAAGTAAATGCCGATTCTCTATTATCATTTCAAAAAGTTTTATAGTTTGTAGTCTAAAAGTAAAAAATGAGAAAAAATTACACTTCATGTCTATGAAACTAACATAATCACTGGTAATATAGCATATTTTTAATTGCACAATAAATTATGTTATGAACTGTCAAAATATACTATTTCAACATTTGGCTCTTGTACATATTTTGTGTATATTATATAATATTGTTTTATATAATTTCTATAATGCTCAATGAGAAACAATTGAGCCAGATATTTCATACAGTGAACAGTAACAAATTTAGTATGAATTTAATATGAAGTGAATACTACTGGCTCATGTGAATATATTGACTAATGGTTAATTGGATACACAGGGACATCAGAATATCAGACTATGGATACCTGACTAGCTGGCTATATTGAGCTAGCTTGACTCTGTACAAGTGGTGCTATCAAAGAAACTGTTTTACATTCTGAGAAACAATACAAAACTTCCTATATAACATTTCCTCTAATAATTAAATTTTGTTTTGTGTATCCAGCATGCACACATCTTAAACGATTTTTTAAATAAATGTAAACAAACTACAGCATTGCAAGCCACTGAAGTATTTGGCCAAATAGGAAACACTGTCAAAAGAAAAATCTGTGTGTGTTTTCTATAATTACAAAGACCATACCTAATTTTAACTGCCTCCTTTTTTTCTTAATAATGAGTTGACCTTCTATTCTCCTTAACCCTTTTTTATCAAAGCCATCTACACCCACTTTGCCTTCTGTTTCTCTAATCTGCAATTATTTATGTTTTCTTCATGCTGCTTTGTCCGCCATGGGAGCAAAATTGTATTTGGTGAAATATAGAGCTAATTATACCATGAACCCAGCAACAAAAAGACAGAGCAGATGTTACTTCAGACGTGCTAAAAGTCCTCATGCTTAATGTGCGTATAGTAAAACACTGAGCAGAGTCGTCAAAAACAATATCTAATCAAGGCAGTTTTAGACATGCAAATCTTTTTAACACCAGAGTTAAATGGAGAAATTCTGTCAATAATATTTTCAGTACTCACCATGTGCTTGCCAGAATAATTATATTAGATAGTGATTTCTAATTAATATAATAAATGTGTGAGTCCACATTGTTACTATCCCAGGAGGGGAGGAATCTAGGGAGGCAGAAATGCAGATCATATGCTGTGAGTTAATAATACAATACACAATGTTTTCATTGAGAATGTGTTTCCATGATGCTAAAATAAGCTGTTTGAATATTTTAAGTTAATCAGTAAAATACATTTTATTCAATTAAGTGCTTTCCTTTTATTCAGAGAATCATTTAAATTAACTATTTAATTGGTACCGAATTGATAAAAGTTAAGATCAGTTTCTCTTTGTTCAATGCAGTAGATTTTCATCTACAATTTGGTTTCATTTTTGTTTTGTAAATATGTAAGTACATACAGAGTGTGACTATCATAGCATAATAGTTGTTTTTTTCTTTTTTTTGTAAAAACTGAATATGTATTTTGACATATTGAATTAAAATCAGTATTACCTGTCATGAAAAAACTGGTTTTTCCCCATTGTGACATGTATACAAATGGTAAACTGCTCCAGGAAAATACCAAAATGCTTATCATGCTGTGTAGTGACTAAAAACAATTCCAACTACAGTAGTTTGAAGTAACTGTAAGAGGGCAGTATTTTAATGATATACTTTCCACTGAAAGAAGTGTGTCTACACCACAGGGTGTAAAGCCCCTTCTGAGATCTAAAACTTAGTGGGTTCAGCACACCAAACCTCCCTCCTGGTGAGTGTTAAATGTGTGCATTGAGTGGCTGGGCTGTGCATCACTTTCAATGTTTGTTTTAAAAAAATAAAGCACCTCTTTGCAGAGCTGTGATAGTCTCGTACTTAAAGAATTCCATCATATTAAGAAGTGTATAATTTGTTTTCTGTGTCATATGCAAAGTCTTAGATAAAATAGTGTCTGGTTCATATAAATAATCAATTTTAAAACATTATATGTTGGCTAGTTTTTAATGGGATAGATGTTCCAACAGGTAATATTTTATACAAATTACCTATCAAAGAAAATATATTATTTGTATGTTGAAAACATTCCATTAGTCCAAAATTTATGCTTTCATTAAACTAAATTTTATATGTGATGTTATACATAATGCTCAATGTAAACAAAATTATAAACATTACAAGTTACTGTTTCTTTATTATGAAGGAGAACGAAGGGCTATTTGTATTTTCAAAAGGCAATGTGAAAATAACTTGGATAATATTGAAATTTTCATCAATGTTAAGTATAACTGCTGTGAAGACAGATCTAGTTAGCCTCTTCTATGATAGTTTATGCCATTATGTCAGATTGTAGGGGACTTCATGAGATACATTCACAAAATTTGTCTTAAAACAATGAACATATTTTTTCAGAACTCAACTTATAAAGTTTAATGTTACCATATTTAATGAATAGTAAAATGCAATATAAAATCATTTCATGTAATTTAACAATCTTCAGTGATTATTGACGTTTTCAAATCTTATTTTCCAATTGGTTAATTTTTCCTTTATCTTATACTTTAAAATTACTTAAAAACCTAAGCACATATTTACCATAAAAAATACTTATTGAATCAAGAAACATCAAATCAAGTGATTAAGTTAAAATGAATTAAATATTCTGGCAGACAAATAAAAACGGACAAGGTAAATCTTTCAACTTTCCACAGTGGAACTTAACTACTTTGATATTCAATAGATCAACAGAAGAATCATTGCAGACTGAATACTGATTGTAACTCAACCAACACTATTTAATATCCATACGCTCAGAAGAATAGACAATTTCTTATGATACCAAACTATTAAACACTACTTTTCCAAGGGTAGGGATTCTGACATTATAGATTCCAATAATTTGAGTCTTTTTAGAAATTAAAACTGATCAAGGTGATATAACTGAAACAGAAAAATAAAAAGATATTTTGACTGAACACAATCCCAAGTGTCTAAATACAAGTTAATTTCAACCAGTAGATGATAGAGTAAAACTAGATACCTTACAGCAGCGGTCCCCAACCTTTTTGGCACCAGGGACCGGTTTTATGGAAGACAATTTTTCCACAGAGGAGAAGCGGGGGAGCTCAGGAGGTGATGCGAGCAATGGGGAGCTGCTGTAAATACCCTTGCTCATCCACCGGCAGCTCACCTCCTGCTGTGCGCCCCCCTCCCCCACCCTGGTTCCTGAGTTTCAGCCTTAGAGAACCCAGATATCAAATGGCAATAGAGTTTTTACTCATTTAGCTCCCCCCATATCAAAAGCACTATCTTATCATCTCTAGCATCATATTCTACTAATAATTCAAAAGCAAAGCAACTTTCAGAGGAGTTATTTTGCATACAGTATTCTACTCAAAATAGCAAACAGAGAACTAAAACACTTCCCTTGGTCTCATTTAGTGTTCATGCAAACTGAAAAACTTCTTCCCTTGGTCTCATTTGTTTTTTTCCCCCCATTGGCAAAGTGGTCTATAAATATAGACATGTATAAAGCAATATTTATGCAAAATGGCTTGTATTTCAAAATCACTATAGATGCAGCTAACTTTAAGCAAATGCATTATAGTAAAATGTTGCCTAAGTAGTGGATTCATTTAAAACACAATTAGATAAAACTCTTGATTTACATAAAACATTTCAGGAAAAATCCATAAGGATGATTATGCCTGTATATTAAAAGAATCTAATGTTTTACATGTATAATATATTTAGTTTGCTGAATCAATAATTTTATTTTTAAAATATTAAAGTTATACTACTCCAGAAACATATTCTTCATATTGGGAATATATTTCCTAGCTGGAATCATACAACTATTTTAATGTCATATGATGTTTATTTTTGAAAGAAACAAATAAAATAACAGGATGTTATTTTTAATACCAAAAGAAATATTTGAGTATGATTAACTTCAGTTTCAGAAATCACAACAAGATCATTTGGTTTAGTGTGAGTAAGACACCAAGTTTTAAAGAAATAAAATTTAAATAATATAACTATTGAACATATTAAGTCTAATAAAATAATGACTCACAATGTGAATATTTAAAATTGATTATTTGCCACATAATAAAAACATGCATTCATATAACATTCTTAAGCTTTTATCAAAGAATTTTTCCCACAAAAAAGCTTGCTGATAGCAGTACATTAAGAGAGAGGTGCTTTATGATATTGTGAAAAATGAAAGTTTGATTCTCCCACGTCACCAACTCTAAGTATTACTTTTATTATTTAAAAATATTATAATATCCCTTTTCTTTCTCCATGCAGGGTTTAGAAAATATGAATTTACAACTATAGAGAAGTGAAGACAGACATTGTCTCCCGGATTCTCACCCTGTGTAATAGAAAGTGATTTTTGAACGTTGCTGATGAAGAAAAATACTAGGCATCATGCTGAATAATAACTTAGACCCTGTATGGACCTTGGACAACTTCACTGTGTCTGGTAGCACTTTGTCGCTATCATGTGTTGAACCGGCAGAAGTGACTCACCTATCACTGAAGCCAAACTGTTGTGACACAGCGATCAATAATGGTGTTCCTCCAAATTAGCACTCACTTCTTTTGCTAATTTACTGGGTACTAACTATTTTTCTGCCAGCACCGAAATAAATGGTATCCTATTACTAGATTTGCAATAATGTTTAAAACATCATATTCATTATGCTACTTACTTATATATTAAATACATACATACGTATGTGGGGGCGGGGAGAGAGAGAGGAAAAAAAATCAAAAGAATGATATTGAATGTAACCAATATTTAGTTAAACTTTCCATTTTTAATACTCTTTTTATCATGTTTCTTACATGGTAAAATGGATTCTTACTAAATCAGTTTGATAACTGCCAATGGAATGAATTCACATTTATGAAAAAATATTAGTAAATGTGAATTGTAAGCTTATGCAAATGAAATAAAGACTCTAAAATAGAACTATTTTCAAGGATTGCAGAATCTAAAATAGGGGTATTAAAATGATTACTGATATGACAGATATGAAAAACCTTCTTGGTAGTTTGAATACAAAGGTATCAAGAGGTAGAATGAGTGTTGAATTTATGTTGTGGAAAATTGGTCCCAAGTTGGTTTTCCACTTCATCAGAAAGCACTTTTGTCTTGTATGCAAACAGTTAATGAAGCATGCCAACACTGAATTGTTTTAACTAGCGTGAGAAATACTTCACCTTTTTTCTCCCTTTTTTCATTTGGGAAGTTTTAATACTAACATAGTGAGACACCCTAAATGTTAGAACACCAATTCTATTTTTTAGGTAGAATAAGGGAATCATGATTTAAATATTTTCATTTACATTTACGAATTACCCTCTAGTGAAAGGTAGCAAAAGATCCATCAATTCTGCTGTACAATAATAAATGTATGATGAGAATGATCTAGTCATTACATTTCATCCAGAAGCCTACCTTTAGTTTGAGTATTTTGAAGCAGTGAGCCTTTTGATTTAGTTTTTAAAGCCTCTGGCAGGTGGCAAAATTTTGTTCCAACAACACTCATGTGATTGGGAACAAAGGAATTCTTTCAAGAGGTTTGTGGTTTTACCTTTATACCATTTTCAAAGAAAATGGGATGATCGTTTCTTTCATATTAAAATTAAAATAAACATAAGGGACGGCAAAAATTACACATTACAGGAAATAATTGCACTTAAAAAAGAGCTTTTCATAGGTTTATTCAGACTATATTTTATATTTGTAAAAACAAAGTGTTCACCTGTGTAACTTTTTTACAATATGATAATTTAATCCTTACTTTGCATTTCTTCTATTTGATATTTAAAATTCCAATTTTAAATTCAAGCGTATAGGCTCATTATTGTTTTGTATAAAACATTACACCTTATATTCTATGATCTTAATATAAGAGAGTTCAGTTGTACAGTTACTAAGCCATGTGACAATTCTCAATTTGTTTTCCAAAGTGCCTCAAATAAATGCATTTCTCATATCAATGTTATATGGAAAAAAGAAAGTATGTAAAAACTATTGTGCTAAAATATGCTTGACTTTAAAAGCCAGGTTTAACTCCAATCATCACTAAATGCAAATGAGATTTGTCTCTTAGAAGTTTGGTTATTTGTGTTTTAATATCACCAGAAAAAATACTCTTGATGAAAGTGACCACTACATTATGGTAACTTATTTCACAGAGGATATACAAAGATTTTCATCAGGAATAGCACTTATGTTCTTATTTCAGGGCTAGTGCCTTGTGGAGAGTAGTTAAAACATGATAAATTGAAAGATACCGACAAATGTTAGATGTCCCAGTTTCAAAGAGACAGGGGTCATAAAAGATAAAAGAATTTTAAAACAATGAGAAATTTTGAAAATTACTACATTTGTTCCCTCAGTTTAGGAATGAAGACTCTGATGCCCAGAACTATTCAGTGATAAGTATTAACTGATCATCACGACACTCTATAAAAATTTCCAGATTAATGGGCAAGATGAAGATTATGAATTAGAAATGATATATTTTAATAGAGATTACAGTTTACTTTGTGGGTAAGATACATATTCTCATGAATTTATGCTTAAGAGAGTTAATACTGAACTGACAAGTGAGTCACTTGCAAACAACTTTTACATATATACCAGGAAAATATTTTTCCTGAACAATATAATCTATTGATATCATGGATGAATATTTAAATCATGTGAATAATAACATCTAGCATTTATATAAATAAATTCATTTACAAAGGACTTTAATACACATTAAAATGTATTTTTCCCATCAAAACTATTAACAATATATTCTTATGCCCACCTTACAAAAAAGAAAATTGATATGTTGGCTTGTTAAGAACATAAAACAGTATGTAAAAGGGCAAGGGCTCAAACTGAGGGTTTCTGAACTTACTAGACTATAATCCCTCCCTGATGAACTTGGCCTTGAGTATAGTAGTCATTACCATCATCACTTTCATATGCAGGACAGTAGAATTTTGTTTAGTGAAGTAAAATATAACTCCCTAACTCCATACTAGACTTCGAGGTGGCATTTATTACTATATAGCTATTACAAAATTCTTAAAAATAAACCTTACTCTCAAGTCTTCAAATATAAATAAATAAAATTACGTCATTATAAAAAAAGTCTCAGATAAGTGCAACAGTGAATGACATTCCAAATGAAAAATACACTGTACCTGTTCACTTGTAATTAAACCCAAAATGAAATTATTCTACAATTAAGAACTGAAGGACTAAAGTTTAGTGGCATTTCAAAAGGAAAACACATGGGTTTGAGTATGCCAAATTCACTCTATTTTTTTATAATAATTATTTAGTGATTTGTGCCAATAGGAGAATAAGAGTTTTTGCAAACTTTAGATGCACTGGCCACAACGAATTTCCAGAGTACGTAACATGGAATACACAGGCCAAGTTTGAGGACATAAGGATAACTGTATCTGGACTTATGAAGACATGTGCAACTGAGGAAGATAGAACAGGAACTCCAATATACACGCAAATGGACAAAGGATGCATGAATTGAGATTTTTGTGTTTTTTTCTATTTTGCCCTGTTTTAAGCCTTGAGAGGAGAAAAATAATAAGCCTTTCTTTAAAGCAAGTAGCATTTTATAATATATATTTTAATCAATAACAATACTATAATAAAGTTTATTCTAAACCACTAATAATATGATGGATCAATAATATGAAGTGAGTTATCATGTGCCCAGGCCTTGATTGGGAACTACAGAGGCTAAAAAATAGAAGAAAAATCCACATCATCCATATCCTTAAATACAGAAGAGTGATCTTTCTTTTTGTAACCATACCAGGTCTCCATTGCATTTATTTTAGTTCACACATATATACACACATACATGTGTGTGCTTCACAATTATATGTAGATATGGATTTATGTTGATGTTTTCCTGGTGCTGTATACATACCATAAATAAGAAGCCATGCTTCTTTAGTGTAGATTGAATACTGAATGAAATACTTATGTAATTAGCTATTTGTTCTAAGAAACACAACTAGCTAGTAAATCAAAGCATTCATAAGTTGACTTTAATTTTGATAAATGCAAAAATGTATATTATTAAAAACCCATTCTTGATAGTAAGTTACTAAAGGAAAGAAACATTCTCATCTTCATAAATAAACTTCCAGAAACCCTCAAAGAACATCACACATAAGGGAGAATTGAAACACATCTCTGTAAGTCCAAAAACAAGAACCCAATATTCAACCTTGTTCTCAAAGTCTGGCCAATTCATTAAGATGAGATACAAAACCATAAAATAAAATTAAGAGACAAACTACACTGATCGAAGAGAAAAAAAAAAGTGTTCTTGTTTACAGTTGACATGACTGTCTTCCAAGAAATTCCAAGTGGAAAACATGACATTTGGGCAGTTTTACAGTTAGGTTCTGTCAACTCAACTGTTTTAACCACTAATTAGAACTAGAAATAATACCTATTTGATCTTTGTTAAATGGGAAGTAGCACAACAATGCAGGCATATTTGTATGTTTTATAGAACAAATTATATTTTACTTCACTAAACAAAATTCTATTGTCCTGCATATGAAAGTGATGCTGGTAATGACTACTGTACTCAAGGCCAAGTTTATACCCTTTCTTCCAGGAATTAAAGAAGTGGGAAAAACTGTCTTTGTTTTTAGTAATTTCATACTATTATATATGAGAAGAAACTACAAAACACCTCATAGTTGTCCAACATAAATCTTAAAGAGAGAACAACCATGTAAATCACAGAAAGATACATATATATATATACATTTCGACATACATATACACTGGTGAAAATTCAATATACTAACATAACACAAAACATATAGATTGGATACAATTATAATATTGTAAGAATTTTTCCAAATATAAATTTTTTACATTGATTAGAAATATTCTTAGGTTTTGTTTCTTTGATGGACATCTCCATTAAACTTGGTATTTAGGGTATGAACAGTTTACTTACTTGATAACACTTAGTAAACAAGAAGAAAAAATGTTTTAAAAAGTCTCTTAACTATCCCTAGAACTTCTGGTGTTAAATCTACCTGGATAATACATGCCAAGAAATGCCTCGTGCAGAGAAATCTTTGGAGAAGTTTTTAATTCTAAAATATTTGATATTGGCTAATGTGTTTTTCTGATCATTTGCTTAATGTAAAATAGAAGAGAAATCTAACCTGAAAATTGCTCTTGTCTCTTTCTCTGACATTTGTGCCCCCTACACACAAAGCAAATCACAGTCAGAATGAGATTATGATGCAATGATCTCGTTGTGAACATTGCATTACAGCTCAGGCAGAGCATAAGCGGTCCCTCAGCACTTGTGCTTACAGCAATTTGAATTTCTCTGGTAGCTCAGTATGATTTATGGCATATTTCAGACTTTCTCTTCATCAAGGGAGAACACTGTCAAGTTCATGAGAGTTTTGCAACTAAGATAAAGGAGGGAAAGAGAGCATTTGCAGTAAACAGGAATTTGTGGTTTGTTATAATTTTGGCTTTTGAAACTGAATTGGTTGCAAAATTATTTATGACAGTTTTATTCAATGTCATATTGTGCACTGAATAGAAAAACCAATGGTGTTTATTAGTGAATCATCTATGGACATATTCAGCCTTCAATTCACATGCAAAACACCTGCTTGAAGAACAAGTGCTAAAGTTTTAGTATTAATAGCAGAATAGGTCTTCAACAGGGATTCGTATAAAATTCTGCTGTTTATCTTTTTTGAAACTCCTGTTCTGGCAAACAGGTGGTTTCTTATACCTGCAGTATTTCATTTCCTCATGCACAGCTGTGTTAGAAAATGTTTGATTTTATGAACCACATGCCAGACTTGGCAATATTTTTATAATGGACAGGAAAAAGCAAATTGTATTGCTTCATTTATTTTTTCTATACCAGCAATGTAAATTTTCAGATTTAATATTACATGCTTTCTTCATAGTCAACTTTTGTAATATAAGCAGCTGTTTCTCCAGAAATGTGGACAATAGCATGAATTCATCTCTAAATTCACATGCAAAATAAAACACTGCTGATGAAAGCTTTTTTTGGCCTCCTTTTTATTATTATTCATAAAATTCCCTAGGTATGCATGGTGTTTTATAGAGCATATAAAAAGACAAGGTCCCTGCCACAAAGGGTTTATAGTATAATCCAAGGAACACACCATGTAAAACAGTTTAGATATAGAAAATACATATTATTTGAGGGACAATCATATGAGGATGGATAAAAATAGATATTAAACAGGGATATAGCATCACAAAAGATATTTTTGTTGTTATATTATTAGGGCAATTTGATGGGCAAGGGTAAAAAATAGAAAGTGAAAAATAATAAAGTTAGTAGGATACTGACTCGAATTTTATTTTCACATTCTCCACAGTGTTATGAATTATGTTCACAGATATCTAAATGCTTTATATATTGTGCTCCTGAAGCTGTAGTAACGTCTTACTTTCACACTCCATAATACAAAAGTTGATTTGAATGACTTAAACATGCCATTTACTTGTGTTATATTACATCATACATTCATAGAATTATAAAAATTGAAACTTTTAATTCCAAACCCCACAATTAATCAAATTTAGTAAAGTAAGATACATAAAGGTTACATTATGTCATCAAATTCACCAAGATGGGTACTGGCAAAACTAAACTACAACTCAAGTTCCTAGATTGCTAGTTTAATATTCTTAAAAAAAGAATGAACCTTCTTTTCTCTATTTTAATAACTAGGAATAAACACTAAAGTGGGAGCCCAAACAGCAGATCCTGCCTTCAGTTACTCTATCTTAAAAGTCATATAATGTCAGGCAAGAAATTATCTTTCCTGAGATTCAATTTACTCATCTGTAAAATGGAAATGCCAAAAATATTAACATTTTATGTCTCAGATTAAATGAAAAGAATAAGCAGATGTACATATCTACTCTACAAGAAAATAAGAGTAAAAACCTTACATAGTAAACTCTGGAATGCTGACATTGAACCAGATGCAGCTTGAAATGAAGGAAATATTCTCTTTGGTAAGGAAATAAAAGAATTCCATGAGTAAAGAGAAACTGTAGTAAGAAGGATAATATACAAAAAGATATTCCTACTTAAATGAGCACTCACGCATTAAGCATCCACTCAGGAGCATTTGTTGAATAACCAGGTACTGGTGATATTTGCCAGTCAAGGTGGCCAGGCCCACCCAGCCCTGAGCATGCTGATGGCCTCATGGAGAAGAATGGTCAGGAAGCAAATAGACTTGCAAATAAAGATATTATTATAAATTGTGCAAAATGCTACAGAAAGAACAGGGTCATATGAAATGAAGGGAGTCGAGCAGATTCGGAGAACTAATCTAATTTTAGCACTTCAATGAAGGACATTTGAGCAGAGACTAGAAAACACGCAGGAGTTCAGGAGGTCAAGAACAAAGAGACGAGAGCTCCATTGGCTAGTTTTTAAGAAGACCCGGGGCAAAAAAGAATGTAGTATGTTTGAGAACCTGGAGAAAGGCCAGTGTGGTGGGAAGAATGAACAGGGGAAGAGTAACCCAAAAAAGTTTTGAGACAGGAAGTAAGGTGCATTCCATATTATGCAACGTCTTTTCAGGCCATGTTAAGCAAGTTGAATTTTATTCTATCGAAATGAAAAGCCATTTAAGGTTTTTCAAAAGGCAAAACTTAAGAACGGATTTATGATTTACTATCATCACTGTAGCTGTTACAAGGCAAAATGATTATAAAAGACAAAGAGTGAGAACAGGAAGACTAATTAAGGGTTATTGCAGTGGCCCAGGCAGGAGTGCTGATGACATGGGTCACCACATCAGGAATGGATGCAGTGGGAAAAGGAATGAGAACCCTAGACATGGTTCAGAGGAAGAATAAACAGATTCCACATGAAAGTGATGCAAGACAGGCGAAGAGGACCATGTCAAGGATGATTCCTAATTTTCTAGATTGAGCATTTGAGTTTAACAAAAGCAAAAAAGTTGCTACGTACGTACTGAACTTAGGAAAGACTGACCAAAGTTAGAGTCCATGCAGGGGTATAGGTTATGTTTATTTATAATTTATTTTTCCTGGAACTATACTAAAATTCTTGTTATGGATCTTTAAATATAAGGGAGTGGACTAAATCATTTAGAGGGAGGGTATGATATTAACACTATCTATAGAATTTAATCATGGGATTGCATAATTTTATGTCGAATGAAAACTAGGAGAATTCCATTGTTTTTTTCAATTCAGAGCTCATGGGTGTTGGACCTGCTTTCAATAATATTAAATCAATAAATATTTGAATTCTGCAAGAGTAGTTTCAAGAGAATGGATTTGGGGATAGTTAACACAGAAACTAAAGAATCCTGAGAAATAGCTTCACTTGATATAATGCCCAAGAAATGATGCATAGGGGAAAAAAAACAGCTAAATTTCGGTTACTATTAACCCCACATATGACAGGGAAAATAAATACCAAGGCTAGGGATAAACATTAAGAAAACATTAATATAAAAATGCTGCAATTGTAATACAATCCTCTCAAGACACAAGAAATCATTTGGATCTATTTGTTATTAAAAAAGGTAACAAGTCTTCTGAAGATAATGTGTCATTAAAATATCTATTGGTTTCTAACTAAAATCACATAACATAAATCATAAAAGTGTACAATTTTCCATACATAAATCTTGTGAAATTATCCAAAATTATATTAAGATTATCTCTTATTCATGGTAAACCTAAGGCTGTAAAACTTAAACCATGAAATCAGATGTTCTATTATTGTGTGCCTATATGTAAAGAAGTCAATATTCAATGTAAAAGTATAAATAAAATACAACTTCCATTTAAAAGCTTCAACTTCCTTTCAATTCATAAGTATAGGAATAATTTAAACCATTTTTAGACGTTATTTTATCTATCAATAGTAATTAACACAGTCTTAATCTGGCTAATGTTAATGACCACCGTTCTTCCGTAAATCCCAGTTAAACCAAGCTTATTAAGGGCTAATTAAAGGAAGTCTTATGTGCACTGAATACAGTAATGTCTGTTTTTAGGGTTGGAGTACATATTTTTTCTGATAACATAAAATGGGACAAAACTTTTCAATTAAAAGTTTACTGGCTGATTATTGATTTCTAAAGCAAAAAAGTGCAAACGAAATAAGTGACAACTTTCCTCTTCCTGTGTAGGTGTGCTTTTGAAAAGCATAACAATGTAATGGGAATCTAGTAGCATATTTCCTGAGCTTGACAGTAGGCTCAGAGCACAGCAAATAATCAATAAGACACCCTTTAAATAAATATTAAATGAGGATCAGCTAGTGAAGATCCTGGTTAAGTAAGGAATGTTGAGGATATGTAGAGGAGGCAATATTATATATGGTTTCAACTAATATTGAGACACTGGGGATACTCGAAAGCCTCAACTTTTTAGAAAACATTTATGAATGTTTGTGTGTGTATGTGTACACCTTTATTACTTTACCTTACATTCCTATTGGAGAAATTTTAGTATAGTGCTTATAATGTGTCAGTGTTCTGAGAGTGTTCTAATTTAACCCAAGTAATCCCCAAAGAGCTCCATGAAATATTTTAAATTATTATTCCCATTATATTGATGAGAAAACTGAGACTCAGAGAGGCTAAGTCAAGAGTAAAAAAAAATAGCCCCATTAAAGTTGGAAAATGACATGAACATATTAAAAAATGCTCAACATCAGTAATCATGACAGAAATACAAATTAAAAACACAGTGAGATACCCTCAGAATGGCCATTATTAAAATTTAAAAATAATAGATGATGGTGCAGATATGGTGAAAATGGAGTGCTTATACAGTGTTGGTGGGAATGTAAATTACTACAACCTCTATGGAAAACAGTATGGAGATTTCTCAAAGAACAAAAAGCAGATCTACCATTCAATCCAGGAATCCCACTACTGAGTATCTGTCCAAAGGAAAAGAAGTCATTTTATCAAAAAGATACCTGCACCTCTATGTTTATTGCAGTACTATTCACAATAGAAAAGATAGAGAATCAGCCTAAATGTCCATCAACTGATGGAAGAGTGGATAAAGAAAATGTGGTCTATACACACACACACACACACACACACACACCCCATGGAATACTACTTAGCCATAAAAAAGAATGAAATAATGTCTTTTGCAGCATCTTGGATAGAACTGGAGGTCATTATCCTAAGTGAAGTAACTCAGGAATGGAAAAACAAATACCACATGTTCTCACTTACATGTGGGAGCTAAGCTATGGGGATGCATGGTCAGACACAGTGGAAAAATAGACATTGGAAACTCTGAAGGTGGGAGGATGGGAAGGGGGTGAGAGAGGAAAAATTACCTAATGGGTACAGTGTACACTATTCAGGTGACAGGTACACTAAAAGCCCAGACCTCACCACTGTACAATATATCCATGTACCAAAATTGCACTGTACCCCTAAATCTATAAAAATTTTAAAAACCTTTTTAAGTGACATAACAGCAGTAAAAAAAGAGCCATGTTTTATACCCACGCAGTGAGGCATCAGATTTTATGCTCCTAATGCTGAACTGCAAGGCACTGTTGTCTCCTGATTTTCACTTACATGTTTTCTCTCTTTCTATCCTTACCTCCAAGACTCATGTGGGGGGACAGCAGCAAACAAGAATACCAACAAATTTAGGGCAGTATGAGGATTAACAGAAAAGGAAATCTGCACATGAGTGGAAAGCTGAAGGTACGAAAAGTAGGTATGCATGCATCTTGGAATTTTGGGTCAAATATAATTATATTGAGACACAGTTTCTGGCATAAGGAAATGAAAATTACGTCCAACTGCATTATATGCAGAGATTTTTGGTTTGTTTTGTTTTAATCTAAACGAGAAAAAAAGTAGGGCATTGGGTTCCTAGTGTAAAAGTAGGCATACATGTATATATACAGAGAGAGAATGAGGGAATGATGACATTTAAATATTTGCTTGTAATACAGTTTTAGGGTACAGTTCTTGAGAAAAATACATAAATTTGATGTTGAAGGACAACATTTTCATGCAAGTCTATTTCTCAGAAGCAACTTGCATTGGGTAATGGATTGTTTTGACAAATTAGATAATATTGTCTACTGGATGACTTCCTTACCTGTTTTTATCAATTCATTTCTCTCTTATTCATTGTTTTTGTCACCTTTATTTCTCAACATTAGTGATTTATATCCAACTAATCAGAATTCCTGGTTATTGACTAAATGTAATACTGCCTGCACTGCATGAGTTTATGATACAGAAATTTTAAACCACAAATCACTCCAGATTCCTGGAGGAATAAGTAGTGTTATACAATTATGCTAGTCTTCATCTCAGAAAGAAATGCTTACAAATAAATGATTCATTCTGGCTGATCATACTTTGAAATATCACATTATTGTGCTGAACCACATCTGAGAAAAATCACACAGAATAACCAAAGACTCTGAAGAATAAAATGGCTACAAAGTTTCCAACTACTCTATGACTTGTTTCAAAGAAACACCACACTACAAAATTAATATTAGAAAGTAGAGATCTAAATAAAGCTTCTATATTCATTTTCTGTGTAAATTGATCTCTTTTCACTCACAGGAGGTAGGCTTGGCATCAATCATGTGGCTATATATTCAAAAGTAATCAATTAAAAAACATACAGGAACTGACAAACAACTAGTCAACAGAATCATTTTTCCTGAAATACTTAGCAACAGCCTTTTAAAATAATTGCTGTGGTCAATGTTACTTATATTTTGGTCTGCTCACTTGTTAAAATAGAATGGATGTCATATCCATTAAGTTTTTAGCTGTCTGAGGAAGTTTTCCACACCAACAGTAAACTGTAACGGGACCATGATATTAAAATATCTAAAATGCATCATCTTTTTGTCAGCTTTACTAAACAAAGTTTGAAGGCCAATAGATGATAAAGAGGAGAGGAGAGAAAATATATAATTTCAGAAAATATAAAAGATATACCCTTTGCTCATCTAGAACTTTCTTGCTAAGAATTTTCTCCTTGATTGGCAAAAGTAAAAACACATCTTATTTTGAAGTAATCATTTTGAGAATTTATGTCTTTAAAAAGATGATGTCTGGGGTGGGGGGGTTCACTATAAACATGAATTAAGCCAATTATGGGACACATCTTTCTTAGTTGATAGAACTCAGAAACTGCTGAGTTACGCTTTGTGGTAAACATTTTGGAATGTTGCCAAAGCCGTTATAAACATTTCTGAGCTCACTTTTCCAGGGAACTCTTTTAAAAATCAATTAGAAGTGAGAGTCTTTCAATGCTAGTGTTTTAAAATGTCAAACTTGTATTAGTTTTTTCCTTATTGTGCATCAATGGCAATATTTCACAACCTGTATATTAAATTGATTATATTATAATTAAGCTATTAAAGGGAATAGAATGTACAAGTGTACTAAAATTCACACCACAGCAGAATTGGTTTTGTTTTTTTTTTTAAGGAAAATAAACCCAATTAGATAAAAAATGAGGACGGCAAAGGGAGAAAGCATGAGTTAAGAAGGAAAAATAAATGGCTGCTCAGGTTTTATTTTAAAAGCATACTCAAGTATATTTATTGATTTTGAAAAATATTTTTTAACATTACAGGTCAACAGGTTAAAATAATAAATGCTTTATTTATGATTCCTGAATCAGGATTTTTAGAACATATTCTATGGACAACAGTGGAGGATCGATCATGAGTTTAAATTTACAAAACCAAGGTCTGTTCAAGAATTTACTATAATCAAGATTACAATGTATTTATTTTAAAAATGTATACTATGAATATACTTGAACATTTTATATGCATATTTGTTTTCATATGTGTGAATACATAAACTAAATGGTTTTTTTAGAAGGGGATATTGTGAAACCTTTTAAAGATAGTGCCAAAAACTTTTTATGCACTAAAAATAACCTGTGTGTTACATATATGCTGTATAAAATTCTATATTTTAGAGAAAGCAAGATTAAAATCTGTAACTATCAAAAAGTGCACTCTCCTACTCAACAAATGAACACAAATTTACTGTAGAGAGCAAAAGATTAAAATTCCTCATGTATGTGTAACAAACACATTGATATTAATTGGTTTGTCCTTTCAAGTTGTGTTTATCTCTTCATTTCCATCACAGTTTCAAAGGTCACTCCGTTCCATTTATAAATCCAATATGACAGAGATTAGTAAAAGCAAAAAGCAACAACTAAATGAGTACATCATCACGCAATCACACATCTCACAATTCATTTATCCAATTAATAAAAAATACCATCAAATGCTTCGTGGTGAGTTTTTTCAAAGCATCAAAATGGTTCATGTCAAGATAACTTAATCACCACCATTTAGGTTCCACTGTGTAACAAATGCAGAGAAACAGTGAAGTTACACATCAGTGGAAAGACAGTCAAATAAATATGCCTACATTTTTCCAAAATAAAATAATTTTAAAAATACGAAAATGAACATATTTATTAAGTTTAGTTTATGTTTGTGATAAGTTAGTGAGAGTGTTGGAAGCTGAAATGTAGGGATTCAATCGTGTGTGTGTGTGTGTGTCTAACTAAATTATTTAATTGCTAAGGTATATATTATCAAGAAAAGGAATCTAAAGTATTGAAAACAGTGCCATCATGTACTAGTAGAAATAAGAAACTATATAATCTTAATGTTTATTTTGAAATATGTATTTTAAAATATTCTAGAACATGACTTTTCTCTTAATATAGGCACAATTTTGGACAGTGGCAGATATATTTAAGAACAAGAAGAAAGTAAATATGAGCCTGTGTGCATTAAAACTGGTAACTCTAGGAGGCTGAGATTTAGATTACTAAAGGAAATCATTTATAAAACAATGTGACCACCTTGATAAGCTTAGCATTTTTAACTTGATATTTTTACATGAAATGAATATTGGGCTTATATTATCAGATAGTCTCATCGTTTCAATAACCACCTCTCTAAAAATGTAGTTGGGATATCCAAATGTGAAGCATGAGAGAGGACAAACAGAAAAATACAAACAAGCAAAAACAAGATAATCTAGAAGTCCTTGTAACACAATAATTTCAGCATTTAAATTATAGAGATAAAGAAAAACTATTTCTAAAGAGGAAACTAAAACACAAAGAACTGATTAACAGATTATTAACAAATGATACAGACTTTTTCAAAGACAAATATGAGTGAAATTAAAACTAATTGAAATTAATTTTGGAAATCTCTTTTTTTCCCATAAGTTCTATTATATGGATCTGTGTCTCCTAAAACATTATGTGGTCATAGAATCCTAAGACAGAAGCAAGAATGTTCCTAAAGGCCACTGGATTTTGAAGCAGTCTTGTCACTCAAAAGACAGAGTACCTGAGTATAAATTATTAACCACCACATTATACTAAATAATTTCATAACATTTTTACTTTTGTTTATTAATTTATGCATACTTACATAATTTTGTGTGTGGTGTGATTATTTGTTTTGAACATAAGCTATCCTTTTAAGTTAAATATACTTTCTGGAAAACAAATCTAAGTAAAAATAAAATTATTAAATGTTTTATGAAGATGGCAATGTTGTCTTTCCCTAGATATCCAAAAACTTAATATCTTGTATAAAACTGAGATTTTTTCCCCAGATATTCTAATCTATACTCTTGTACAGGTAAAATCCCAGATGAATTATTTGTTTTTTAAATTTTCACTTAGAAAAATGGAAAACTTTTCTGGTAATTCTTGAAATGTTGCAATTCTATATCAACTCAATTAATGGAAAGACTTAAATACCAGCCATCAAGACATGCACAGGATGGATAAAATTGCAGAGTTCATATTTTCTTATAAATTGTTTTAACTCTAAAACACACATATGTATAGATGTGTATATATATGTTATATATATTACATATATAATGTATATGACTTGAGAGACACACACACATACACACACACATATATATATACCCTTTCTTCTTTGTCTCTATGCAGATTATTACTCCCAGCCTACAAATGACCCCAAGGAAGTAAGTACACTTCTTGGCTGAACAATTTATCAACAGCTTGAAGTGACAGGAATGGTGATTCAATCTTGCATCCCCACATATCAGATGTAGGCCACATTCTTCAGTCTGCAGAACCAGAAAGGGAAAAAGTCCCTGTCGCATTTGCCCTTTCATAGAGATGGAAATATTATTAGAAAGGACATAAACAGACTAATTAAATCACAGCAGTATGGCTGGGATGACAGCTGGTACAGCGTGTGACTGAGAAGATCCATATCTGTGAGCAGGAGGTACTTCACTTCCAATCCATTCGCTATTAGGTGCTTTCAAGCTTGCTGTGCAGACATTAAATAATAACATATCATTTCCAAGACCAAAACGATGTAAAGAAATAAAAAAGGCTTTCTAACCAAGAAATCTTTTGTGCAACACAGAAAAAAAAAATCATTTACCACTCAGTTCTGCTTTTGAGATAAAGATGTAATAATGCCATTACCTTTCATCAGCAGGATCCTTGAAAATCAACACTCTTTGCTTATCATGCTGTGAAATACAAATAGAGCTAAAGGCATGGTCTGCGAGGCACTGCTGCAGCGATATTAACTAACAGATCTGCCCTTTGTGAAGGAAACCGTATCCGTTTCATTAGTGCAGACTCTAATTCAAAACTGTTGAAAATGAACTGCACATACTGTTTTAATAACAACATTCCTAATCATTATCAAACTGGTAATTCTCTCAGCACTGAATGTAAGGGTCTGTGTTTCCATTATGACCTGCTGTTAAAGAAAACCATATTTAAATCCTCCCATAGTTAAATCCTCCATTCTTTCCTATCTTCCAAATTATCTGGGTTCATTTTTGGGGGGGTAGGACATCAAGAGCATGAAAAGCTATATACGCCACATTATTTCACCTCAAGCAACTTGACATTTTTAGACATTTATGTCAACTACTATATTAGTTATTTATTATTGTTTAGTTATACTGTTTTGTACTCAATTTGACATGCCATGATTCATACAAATGGCTTTGTACAATTTTAGAATATTTGGACAGTTTAGAGATGAATCATAGTCACACAAATGTGAAACACTTGGTCTGGTGACAGGTGTATTGGGCCCAGAGTTATAAACTTCTATATGTACACTCACAGCAATATTGGACTATGAACACCCAAACAACATCTCAAAAAATACATTTTCTAATATTAGGACATCATGAGATATTTTAAAATATATATCAACAAACATTATATTTTACAGAATACAAGTTGAGGAATTATTTTAACCACTTATTATCAATCATATGAAGTTAAAATATGAAACAAATAAAATAATGGGAGATCATAATAATGAATAAAATAAAAGAAGTCTGATCTTAAAAGAATTGAATACGACCTGGGGATATTTTATACTAAATATTTGCTCCCACTTTATTTTTGAAGTTTACATAAACATTATAACATGTTCATGTAAGTTGATAATGACCACTTCCAGGACTTTCCTTGATGAAAATGCACTCAATCTTCTAGAATGTCATGAAGTCTACCATATAACATATTCATATGGATACATCCTATATTTCCTATGTTTTATGATTACACAAGGTTATAGAGTCAAATAAAATCACTTAATTTATGTTTCTTAATATTATATGCTTGAATTATCAGGTTTACTTCATTACCCAGTCATTAGTTAGAATAAACAATATTGAAACCAAACTAAAACATTGCATAATATTTTCTAATTATGTTCTCCAACTGTCCATACAGATAAAAAAAGAAAAGTCATCATGAAATGGAACAGCCACTGCATAAAAAAATGAAAATATCCTTTGCATTCTGCTTCTCTACATCATACATTTAATAGTTCATATAGGAAACTAGTACATGTTAGTAATCATACTATAATGGTTTTATTAACATATAGGGAATGAATTTAGGAATATATGCTCAAATATTTTAAAGTGAAAAGTGTTATTTTTAATACAGAAATATATTTTTTACATAAATTGTCACCTTTTGTGATCAGTAGTGTTTCTATTCTTTTACACAAACAATGAGGATCAAAAACAAGTTATTAAAGAAAATGCAAAAAGGTGCCATCTAATTTCTATAAAATAATGAAAAAGAACTTCATAAAGTGATCAGTTATTAACACACTTGTGCCATTTTAAGTAATCTAGTTTTAAGCTATACAATTTTTAATACTCATAATTTTTCCACAATAACATAAAAATGTTAACTCTTGCCCAGTTTCTTCCAAACTCTAATGAAAAGGCTATATAGTACCTAGGTAGAAAGTGTGGTATTATTCTTTTTCTTATATTAAAAATAAATATTATCTACCCTTATCCATCATATATAATGGTTGTACAATATGTAAATATATTTATTACAATACACTTAATGATACCTCTTTTTTGGACATTTAGGTTGTCTCTGGCTTGTTTTGTATTTTAGAAACCAATATAAAAAAATACCTTCTTGAACTTTATCTTCTATTGACTTTTCAAAAATAAAAAATTTTAGAGCCAAGAGGGAAATTGGGCATCCATCTCCTTATTTATTAAATAAGAAAGCTGATTAGTTAAGAGACTTATCTAAGTACCTAAGTTATTTGTTAGCTACATTATTACTAGAAGGTAAATCTTCTGACTTATATTTTGTTGTCTGCTCTCCCCCACCTGTTTGTGGCTATATCTAGAAGGACTTATCTTGTTCATGCTATAAGATATTCAAATTTTACACAATAATTTTTTGATAATTTTGCATTAAATTAGCTGTTTATTCTTTACATTTTCACATTAGACTATCTTATTTAAAGCACTTAATGAAGAAAAATGCTAGAAATATTAAATATTTACAAATGCATTAAAATTGATGAAATAGTAGCTTAGTACTTTTTTGTCTTTTATTTTGGGGTAAGCAATTTTGTATGAAATGTCAGAATATGAAGACATCTTTTGCATAGGGAATGATGTTAACCATATGGCCTATTCACAACCAATTGAATTACAAACCATGGCAGTTCCTACATTTTTAAGAGATGCTTATGTGGTCTTCCATTAACATTCCACTAATGTGACATTTGTGAAAAGGTTTATATTTGGACGTAATTTCCTGACCATATGTGAAGCCACAGAGAACAAAAGCATCAATTAAAAGTGTTTATATATAAATTGACAGCTATCAGTTCCAAAATATTTCTTATTTCATGTGTGAGAATCTTTCTGGACTTTTAGGGTAGTCTTGTGTGTTTCCGTGTTTACAAGACCCTGGCTGTTAATATAGTTAAATTTTACTCATCAGGCAGGAAGAAGGATCTTAAAAATCATTGTTAGGCAGAAAAACATTCAAGTTTAAAAAAAAAACTTTCCACATTTAATCTGTTAAACAATAGTAAATTTCTTATGAATCAGTGATACTGTAATTGAACTAGAGACATTTTTAGAGCAAGCTTGCTTTGGCTTTTTCACCCTCCGATTTGGAATCTGCTCACAGTACTGCCAGCTTAACCAAAAAGGATTAACTCTCATATCCAACTGAGAACACAGATAATTCTCAGTAATTGGTAAAAAATGAAGATGAATGGGGCTGAGAGATAAGGAGCAATTAGCTCATCAGCAGTTACAGCTGTGCACTCAATCCGGATCCATCTCTTGAGTCTCGGCCCCTTTTAAAGAACCTAAGCAGAATAAGCATAGGACACCCCCTCCCCAAAAAATCGCTATACCTGCCCATCATCTCTCTAGTCTTCCATTTTATTTCCTTACTATACAAAGACACCTGTCATAGCATGCTATGTAAATTACTACCTCTCTCAGGACCTATGTCTAAAGCCAATCTTCTTTTTAAACTTTTTTTTTTATAACAGAAACCAAATGACTACTGTAGACACTCTTAAATTCCCTGTCAATCGTTTCATTATAGCAGCATCATCTGTTTGAAAATATAAGCAATTCCCTCATCTAATTATAGGAAGGATTTGAGGTTCATTAACATTGCCAAGGCAGAGAATCCAATGTGCAACTGCAGAGCTCTGCTTGGTGGCCTGCGTTCTCAGTTTCCTTTTATTTGCTTTTTCAAGGTCTCCAAGACTTTTTCCTGAAATCATAAAATTAATTTTTTCCTTCCAAGTAGACACGTGTGTTAGAAGAAAGGAAATGACTCCAGCATAAACTATTCTATTTCTGCAGGAATAGTTAAAATAAAAAAAGATACGGGTATGGTGAGCTGAAGAAGATAATGTTATCTCTTTATCTGCCTGGCTTTTTTTTCGTCATATATTTGTTTTGTTTGGTTGGTTGGTTGAGGAAAAGAAGCAAAGAGTGAGAAATACTACTGAAGAACAAACACAGGTCCTTATTTTTAATTGAAACTTCTACATCCTAGTAACTATCGTTAAGTTTGAGAAAATGAAAAGGAATTATGTCTCGAGCATGTGAAATGTGTTCAGATTTGTAGAACACCGCATTTGTTACACTTGCCTATGTTCCACAACATTCAGAAAGAGAAAATACCAAAGTCTACTTCACTTCCTTAAAGAAATAACAGCCATTAGGGGGTTATGACTATAGTTTAAACAATGAGATTTTCTTGGGACATCTGTTTGGAGATCACATTTTGAATAGATATGAACTCATTTCCTACTAAGCAAGCAATCTACTATTGTTGATAGCTGTTTACCAGTTCTATGAGTCAGATATTAGCCAGTGGCAAAGGTCCCTCTTAAATCCTCTGAGTATTTTTTAAACTGTATACATAGTGTTTTCCTTAAATAAAATGTTAAGAGAAGTAAAAATGCAGTCTTTTCCTGTCTCTTGGCAAATTAGAGTCCACAAAATTTTGCACTTGGGAATAATATTTAATGTATTTATCTTTAAAGAGTTATTTCCTTTGTTGTCATTAGTGAAGGGAGTAAGATACTAGGTTTAGCAAGTATTTAAATAACATAGAAACTATTAAGAGATGCTCACTATGTCAATATTTATATAGCATTTAAAAACTAGAAGTAAAATTAAGTTTCCTTTATTTAGATTAAACTGATTATGATTAATTTAGTATCCTCAAAAGCATGCATAATGCCAAAAAAAAGATAAACAGATAAAAACATAGCTATAGATACTATCAAATTGACCTTGGATTCACTGGTTTTAAATTTTGCCTTTGCAATATCCTAGTCCCAATTTCCAAGCAGCATTTTTTAAGCTGGTTATGTAGATCAGTCCTTAAAGCAAAAAAATAGCAATTTATCTAGCCTGTATGTTGTGGATAGTGTTGCCACTAAAAAGAATCCAGGACATTTTTCCTTCTTATCTGCAATGTAGCTCATATCAGCCAACCTGTCACAAGATAGTACTTGATATAAACAAGAGATTGCAAAGACATCTCAGTAATCAATATCAGGATGGCTACAGTATGGAAACCCCAACCAGTGCATATCATTTGTCTCAGCATCTATTTCTATGGCCAAATGAAGCATTAATTCAAATCATAAATCTATGGTGATTTAAATCTGGGAATGAACACCTGCCTGCTTTAATGATTTATTTTGTACATTTCAGTAAGCAGGAGATTTGTCCATATGAACTGACAGGTCACCTTCAGATGCCAGGAGCAGACTGTTTATCACCATGCAGACTAGCATCTCATCTTAGCAAGTAAATATTAAACTAAAAGAATCCAATTGATTGTGGATGAGGGAGAATGGCGACATGGCCATATATTTTGCTCAGTGTGCTGATGCCTCACTCGGCTCTATCCTGAGGTCCTCACTTCTTCCAAAGTGATCATTCTGTTGGAAAGATGTGAGCTCAAGGTTACCATGTCAAATTGGGATATAAAATAATTATTTGTCAGAATCAAACATTTCTTTAAACATGTTTTCTGGCTGATTTTTAAGATGCATATTACAAACTGGAAAGGGTCATATCTATAGCAAAATTATCCTGTCACCTCACCAAGCCAAATCAAACCAAACCAAGCAAAACAAAATCTATTTTCTGGAGCTATAGGATTTATTTACAGCTAAGGGGAAAATAATCACTGCTCTTACAAAGGAAAGCCTAAAATGTTTAACAGACTTTGTGAGCCAGATGAGTACAGGAGGAAAAAAGAGCCCTGAATTGGCTTCAAAAATGTCACTGTATTTGGGCAAGACTGAGTAGCAACAATACATCAGTGAAGTAGCACCTCTCTGAAGGGTTTCACTACTTCTAAGAGCCAATTGATAGATTCATGAGAGCAGTTTGTATTCTGAAATATAGGCCCTAGAGATTCTTGGGATTCCTTCTAGAATTCATATGCCTCAATGCCACATCCTAACCACTTCACGGTAACTGATTATCCAGGAGGATCCAGCACGTCCTGCCTGCTTACTTAGACATCTCACCCATAGACTGTATGCCCCTTGAGTGCTAGGCATGTATTGTGGTGATTTTGTATTCCTAGAGCTAAAATCAAATGTACAACAAAATCCAAATGACATGATGTAACAGCTGCCCTAAAATTTCTTCACAGGCCTGCCGCTTAACTAATAATACTTAGAACAGGAAAAATGAGGAGGAAGCAGTTGATGGCAGTACAAAGAGGAAAAATGTAATTTTCAGGAAGATAATTTTGGATAAATAGTAATAATAATAGCAAAAACAATACCATAACTACTAACCTTATTGGCGACCAAACAATGTGATAAGCAGACATTGTAATAAATAATGTAATAAACGCTTGACAAATATTTTAATTCTCACCACGTAGATACTATTATTTATGCCATTTTCCAGACGTGGAACGTTAGAAAGTTTACATTAATTTTTAAGTCACAGAGCAAGTAATTGTTGAACACTTACCAAGATGCAGGCATTGTCCTCAGAACCAGAGAAGACTGGGACCATATAAAGCCACAATTAAGCAATTGCTTTGATCTGTGAAAGCTCAACCCCCACCTTCACTATTGCTCTCTTCCCTCCCAACCCTACTTCATGTCTCCCCAAACTCACTTTCCTTGATCTCTAGATAAATACCTGGAATGTGAAGAGCTCAGGAAAGATAATATCATAAATCAAAAATTCTTAGAGGTCAGCGGCATGTGAGAGTAAAATGAAAATGACATTTCTTTTCTGTAAATCAGCTAAAGATATCTAATGGCACCGATGTTAACACAATTTCAAAGTATTAAGACTTCTGGGAAAATTCAAGTAAATTTCTGCTGCTGGTTCAAATTGGCATTGGATGGTATCAAAACTAAAAAGTGGTAAAAACTACCAACTAAATACCTTAATGGGGAAAAAAAGTTATTTCTTCCAACTAAGATGCAAAAGAAAATTCAAATTGTTTCTTTTTAAAGCCATTATGATATCCTATGTATCAAAATAATTAAAGTAAGCTACAGTTTGGTCAGTAGACCAATATTAGTACATACTATCAAATATTAAATATATATCTATGCTTAATTATGAGCCATGTTCTCCTTATCTTATGCCTGTTGGTTTCTCCAAAGTCAACTTCTGCTCTACTACTCTGGAAAATTCAAATAGAGGTACGATGTTTTAATAAGTTTTGACTTAAATGTTATTAAATTGCCTATTTTAAGAATCCCTCCGCACAACACCAACTATCAAGAACAGCCTGCATTAAAGGCTTACTCCTCTAAAATTTTGGAAACGATCCAGATTGTGTTTTGGAACAATAGCTATGATTTATAGTGGCTAATTACTTGTTTTTAAAAGTGTCCAATATTGCCCTATTTTATATGCCAAAGAAAAAGGCTTTTATTTTAAAGTAATGTATACTTAATGGTTCTAAAAACAAAATTATAATTCTTTCATTTCACTTCAATACTGTTTTAACTTTTAGAAGTCTAAACTTGTATGTGTAAACCATACCCTAAACAATCTTCTGCCCTCCCTGTCTTCCCCCACGGGCATTTACAAATGCAAGCACTGATATTTTCCTAAGTCCTTTTCAGTTTTAGAGCCATCCTTTTTGGTTTTCCTCCATTTCTTTTCATCCTTCTAAGTATTGCCACCACCAGATACTCTCAATTCAAACCCATTGCTATTGGTCCTTGTCAGTTTTCCTTATGTAGTTCTGCTGTAAAGTTCTATTTTTCCCCTTTTTACATTCAAAGCTGCCCTTTACCATCACTGAAACAGTAGTATTTTGTGTTTTTTGTGTCTATTTCAAAATTACTTCCAGTTCTAATATTCATGTCTAGTATATGTTTCCAGGAAACTGTTGTGAAAATTATTAATAAAATCCGTAGTATTATTTCATACACCCTTAACTATGTCTTAATGGACTGCAAGTACAGAGCTGCTGATTAATTTAAGAAATAATCTGCTAAAATGCTGCATGGAAGAGAACTGAACAGCCATGAACCATTGAGTCCTTCATGAACATACGCTCGATATAGTACCTTGTGCACATCTTGCAATATCCAAATTTCTCTTGTTAAATTATATTTTGAGCATGGTTTCTACATTTTAAACAGAAACAATACAGGATAGTAGCAGAATAAAATGTTTTACCACACCAGAACCCAGATGCTAAAGATTTCATTAATAAAAAAATTAACCCACATTTGAAGTTGTGTTTGACAAAACAATTTACCCAAATAGATATTCAGCAAAGGTAAAACTGTTCCTTTCAGTTTGAACACGACAGTTAACTTTTCATCTATCTTCCTTCAAAGAGCAGGAAAGAAAAAAAATCAAGAAAATTAAAGTTGTATTTTTTAAATGAGAGAGACATTGATAATGGTTATGTATAGAAAGAATTAAGCAGCAACATTACCTTATTCTTGGCAGCATATGAAAAGATTAAGTTTATACATTTTGCTGCTAATGATAGTACATTTCTAACTTGATAACAAATTCATTAAAATAATAAAAAAGTAGGATTTCATTTGTACATATTTTTCTGTCATCTTAACTATACTCAATATTTTAGAATTCAGATGATTAAAACTTATTTGTATTATGAAAGATGTTAATTGCTTATAGTAGAAATTGCAGCCATAAAGTTGATCCTATAATAAAAAATAATGTTAATTATTTATTTAGAATGCATGTTATTAGAGAGGCAAAATGTTACCTTCAAAATATACATTGTTTTGAAGCAAAAATACCAACTTTTAGCATGGATAGCCAACAGTTTTGTTTTGGAAAAGTTAAGTACTGTAATTCAGTAGCAAAGTGATCACAAAAAGTTTTGGTGAACATAAAACTTACCAACACTTGAATTCATGTCCCCATTTTCAGAATCTGCTCCATGTTGGTTATTACTGGCATGATAGTTGCTCATAGCTTCTAATTTGATTTTTTTCACCTTCATTGCTTCAGCAATAGCTGCATTGGTAGCAGCGGCAGCTGCTGCAGCTGCTGCTGTCAGACCTTAAAAGAATAAATTAAAAATGAGGTAATTTAAATTCCGATTTTTCATGTAATAGTTCGTGTACTTTATATAACACACACACACAAACATATATTAGAGTATCTGATTCCTTTATGCAACACTCTGATAACATGCATTCATTCCCAACTAGCCAATGAAACAACATTGATATAAGGGGGAGAGTGCTCTCTCAAATCCCAAATTAAATGTTAGTAGAAACATAATTCATACGTAGAAGGATAGTAGTGAAAATGCAGCCACAATTACCTCTCAAAGAAACCAATCTGAATGTCATTCCCTGCTTCAAATACCCTACAGCTGCTCAAATGGAGTGAAAAATCTGAACTGCTAGCTTAATCCATAAGGCCTTACACTAAGTATAAACCTACCTCATCACCCAATTTCCTCATTGTTATGTCACACACCAGTTGTGTCGTACATGCCACCATTATCCATACATGCCCTGCTTCTTCAAGCCTGTGTTTTAGCACATACCATTCCCTTTTCCCAGAATGTTCCTGCCCCATGACTCACTTCCCTGACTTTATATCCTCCAGCGAAATTATACTTGTGTTTAGGAGTCTCACCCTAAGCATGGGCCCCCAGCTGCATTGACACTTTGTCTACTCTTCTCACCTGGACCATGTTTATACCTGTGCTTCTATTATAGCACATGCTATGTTACACTGTGAATGTCTGTCTGTACATCTGTTTTCCTCACTAGATTGTGAACTACTCAATGGCACAAACCATGTGTTGCTACACAGCTTGGTATCACCAGTGTTCAAGGTGTTCAAAAATAAAATATAACAAAAGCTAATACTCCACTTCCAGTTATTAAATTTAAGTGCTGATTTAAGTAACACAATAGTAGTTTAATCATCTTAATAACCCTATGTGATTGATCTCATCATTATGCTTACTTTACAGATTAGGAAGTCATGGCACAGGATTTAAAACAGCACATTCTAGTCCCAGAGTTGACACTTTTAACCACTATGCCATGACGTTTGTACAGAATAGCTCATCTCTGTTCATCCAGACAGCATGAGAGAGGGGTAGACATGAGATTAGAAATAGAGTTTGAGACAAGATCTTGGAAAATCAGAATGTTAAGGCCAGGCTATTTTGATGTATTTATAAAGAGGGACAGTAAGCAGAGGTTTTTGAGGAGGGGAATGGTTTGTCTTCTTTAAGTGTGTGAACTTCTACCAACCCAATTCACTTCAGCCTGGCATCCCTCATCTGCAAAATGACAAACACTGGAATATATGAATGATCTCTCCTAATTCTAAAACTTTAACAGTGTATGAGAAGATATATATCTCCCCCCACACACAAATATTCCTTTTGCTATGGCTGCTTTAGTATTTCTGACTGCAGTGCTCCAGCCGTTTGAATTTATCTGTGTGATTTATTTCCACTCCCAGCTGGTGGATTAGAGACTGAGCACCACTCTCCTCCTTTTCCTCCCTACTAATCATCACTTCTACTTATTACAGCAAATAAGTTACAGCCCAAGGAATTATACGAAAGTCTTTTTTCGTGGAAATTTCTGCTATTTTTTTTTTTTTAGGGGTTAGAAGAAGACTTCACCTTTCTTTCAGATCAGACCAAAGAGGCCCTGACAATCTTCACCCCAATACAATAAGAACTTCAGATCGGATGTGTGCATGAAAAACTGCTAACTGCCCCTTAAAAGGCACTGATATAAACTCAAAGAATCCATCTGGGTTTGATCTGAACATTCATTGCCTTTTAAGTCCCAACTTGAACTGATTCTCTCATCTTCCTATGATTGAATTTTCCCCCCAATTACTCATTTCCTTCAAAGATGTTTTAGAACATTTTCTTTCCTGTTCTCTTAAAATTCTCTTTGTGTTTCCCAGCAAATCTTTTTTCCTCAATTTTGCCTTGTCACCAATGTGAACATCCCATTTGTCCCTTCCCTTGGTTGTGTCATACTGACCCATCTCCAATTTATGACACTTCAAGGGTTTTGTATTTGATTTACACTGCAGGCAAATCTTGTTCATAGTATCCAAAAAATAAAGATAAACCTACAATTTGAGATATGATGGCTAGTATCATACAGATCCAAATCAAATTAAGTAGCACAAAACATAACTATGCATGATATGGCCTTGGACAAACCATCAGATATTCTTGAGTATGGTCTTCATCTGTATAACCATTCTAATCCCAAAGGTAAAATATAAGGATTAAATAATACAAACCACGTGAAGAATGCCACATCATGTTTAGTAAAAACTAGGCATACTATACATTCTAGTTCCTTAATAAGTAAAGTCACAGCGTAGCTATGATTCCTGCAGGATTATCTGTGGACTGGCATAACCCCCTCAGCTAGAAGAATCCTAAGGTGACGGCTTTAGCCCTTGAATTTTAAAAATACTTTTTATAATTTTATTATTTAGTTGATCATATGTGTAGTACTCCTTTATTTTTACATTTGACAGTTTTTCCCAGTTTTAAATATGTGATCGAAATTCCAAAAGATGTATGTGTGTCTTACACACACATGCATGTGCACATGTTAACTTTACTACAATACTTTTTAATATTCTATTTTTAGTCCAGTTTTATGAAGGCAGGAAGGAAGCTATGACATATACAACAGTTGCTGGTTTTAGTTCCACTAATTCACCTGGATGTTTGATGAGTTCTCCATTTTAATTCTTTAATATCTTTCAAATTCAACCAATTTTCTCCATTTCTACTGCCCCCCCTCAACTAGCACAAGCTTCCAATTTTTCTTTCTTAGAGTGCTGCAATAAACTCTTACTAGCTTGTACTTTCCCCTACCTCCAATCTCTTATTATTCATGGAGTTGTCAACACAATCTTATGAAAATGAAGATCTGATCATGATACGCAATGCCTGCTCTTAGGATCATGTCCAGTGCTTCGCAGGCTGGTCAGGGCCCTTTGTACTCAGTTTCCTGGCCATCTGTATACAATCATCTGTTCCTCCTGCTCCCCTTCACTCTCTGTGCTCCAGGTCCCTAGGCCTTCTTTCATTTCCTCTAGTGGACTACCTCATTCCTCCTTTCAAGTCAGTCTTTGCACATGCTGTTCCCACTTTCCCGAGAAGCTCTCTAGTGCCCAGTCCCAGACCTGCACATGCCTCTGTCATGCAATGGCTTAAATATTCTGCTCTCAGAAAAGTAGGCTCAGGGTCCTGACTCTTCATTCCCTACCTTGAAATTCAATATTTCAAGAGTTAGCTCAAGGCTCACTCTTTGAAAGAGCTGTGCCTGATCTTCCCCAACCTACTCCTCAGGGAGAGTTAGTGATCCACTTGCTTGTGTTCATTTCAACCCTGCTGTATTTGTTTGCCATCCCTGCTGTGCATTAGGATCAGCCATGGAGCTTGCAAAGCATGCAAATTCTGAGCCCTACCATCTGAGATCCTGACTCAGTAGGTCTGGGTTGGGGCCCCTACATCTATATGCTTTTGATTAATTTTACTATTCCACAGGTCATTTTAATGTGCAATATGAGTACAGAAAAGCAGTCCTTTGAACTATTTATTGCTCTTCTTGCAGGGGGATGGGACTAACTAAGGAGAGTGGGATTAGGGCTAGCTCCTCTAGCTAAGTTACAGCACCAAAAGGGAAGATATACTTTCTTAGTGTATGTATCCCAAACATCTGCCACAATGCCATGGTACAAACTGTCACTGGATAAAAAAGTGCTTATCAAACTAAATTACTTGGAAAGTCACAGGAGAAATATAGTAATTATTTTGACAATGTCAATGAAAAGTAATTTAAAACATTATTTTTATGTTACAATAAATGTGAATATACTAGGAGTAATAAAGCTCATTAATTTAATATAAAGTATAACTCTCCAAAGATACATCTTGCCTAGGGCTGGAGAGGATCACAAAAGGTTCATCACCCTCTGCATTTACTGCACTTCCTGTTGGCCTTGCAATGGCCCTTTCAAATCCCTGATGTAACTCTCAAATCCCCTCCAACTTGCTGTTGCTAGTAAAACGTAGCTTGCAATCTACACACTAACCTTAGGTACAGATCCCATTGTATATGTTGTTCTCTAACAAAGTTACCTTAAAAGAAGAAAAAAAAGTGCAATAAATTCACAAAATAACTCAAGTCTTTGGTCTATGCTACATAGAGAATTCAAACTATGACATTTTCTATATAATCAAGACTTGTCTGATTGTATAAACACTGGCAACCCACAACATTTGGCACACCCTTTTACCTCCTTTATGACCCATTTCTCACTTATCATAACTCTTCTCCCCTTGCCTCAGATCCGTGGAAATTTTTGCTACCCGCTCCCCCACCCCTGCTTCCATATCTCACCCTGAAGTGCCTCATAGTTCAAATTACCACTGCTTTTTAACTCTTCCCAACAACTCATTTTTCCCTTAGAACTAGGCAATTCAGTGTTTCTAAAAGTGATAATCTACATCAATTCAGCTGCAGTGCATGGTAAAGATTGAGGTTATCTTCCCCAAGCCCACATGCACAGAATCTGTCTCTGAGATGAACTGAGGAATCTGTGTTTTTGCATTTTAGCCAGTTGGTTCTGATGCTCACTGCCTTTGGATTATTCAATGACAGCAATTTACACTAAAGTGCATCTGTATCTTATAATAAATGCTTATTAACCAAGTAGATCATCATTGCTGTGGTATTCAAAAGTGACTATGCTTAAGAATCAATAAGGGAACTTGTTAAAATAAAAACTCATGTTAGACCAAAAAAATCAGTGTTGTGAAACATGCTACTCTAGGGTGACACAAACTTTGTGAAAATGAGTCTCCTTGTGCCTTTAAACTACCACAGCACAAGCACAGAGGCCAGTCAAGTAACATAGCACTTCTGTATGTTATTGATGTAATAGCTTTACACATTACTAACTCTAGCAACCACTTACATATATGAATCTATTTGGTAACTAGTAACTGTTGATTGAACAGTTAGAGTAATTGCTCCCTATTCTTTAATTTGTAGGTTTTATGCCAGATTTCTTCATTTCATTGAAGGAAAAAATAGATAGATGATAGATGTAGATGGATAGATGATATACATGATGAAAAAATAAATGAATGAATAAATGATCTCTTACACTAAGGATTGATTAACCCATCTATTTTACTTCACTAAACTTACTTTTATACTCTTAAAGAACATTTATAGTATCCTCATGCACTGAGACAAAAACATGTACTGAACTGAGAAGTCAAATGTAGTATAATTTATTTTTAATTTAAAAGATTCTAAATCCAATTTTATTATCAGCAATGGGGAAACTTAAATGCATACTTAAAATTCATTTTCCATATTTTTTTAGATGGTTGGGAGTCTAGGCAGTGAATCCTGAGCACAAGTTAAACGAATTGGTTTAGCTGCAGGTACTTTAAAATTCCTCCATCAGTTTCCAAAAAAGGAGCATATACTTTAAAAACTTTTTCTTACTTTAACAACAGAACAAAACAACACAAATTTTTTAAAAACAATAATTTTCCACTGATAAAAATAATGGATTGATAAATGTTTTGTTTAAAAAAGATGTTTTCCTTTGGAGGAAAGATAATAAGTCATACGCTATGCACTCGTAGGCCTCCCATTGGCCTTCAGGACAGGGACAGTGCAACAAACTTAGGTTAATATCCTATATGCCTTATATTATGCAAATATATTTAGGTTTCTTTTGCTTTCCTATTCGATCTACACAAACTTCATCACTTGCAGTTTGAAAGAATGAATAAATTTTTACAAAGAACTTAGAAATATGGCTTGTCATATTATTGTCTGAATTATGATGTGATGCAAACTCTGCTGTGAGCTCCATTCTGCTTTGTTTTTCAGAGCAAATTCTATATTATTTTTTAAGTTGGCTATTGTTAAAAGTTTTATCTTGGCTAATCTATTTCTTTTACTTTCACTTTTTGATACTCTCCTAAAGTCTTTGAAAGTTTCTGTTGAATAAGGGACCAGCATGGAAATTACTAGCTATCTAAGCTCGTTATCATATAGGGATTAAGTATAACACATAAATTGGAAAAAAAGCACTCCAAAGAGCCATACCAATTTTGGACAACATGTATCAAATTTATCTGGAATAGGAAAGCAAGTTATATCATGTTCCATGCTTCAGAATTCTCATCTCTAAAACAGGGACAACAATTCCAATCTTACACAGGTGTTGTGAAGAACTAAGGTGGAATAACATGTGCAGCAGCATGGGCACGTGATAGCTGGTGTTATAAAGTACTCATGATATTCATAATGTCCTTATAGTTTTACTTTTGTTCAGTTACTCACAAAGATGCAAATGACAAAAGGTACCTAACAGCATAGAGTGAGAATTTAGCCCTTTGATAAATGGATATCTAAAAATGATGTTTTTATCAAATCATTTGATTTAGCTGTCTATATTGATCAAATTTATGATAAAATCTCCAATCTGTGCTGTATTGATACAAAGCATTCACTATTTCAAATTCAATAACCTAAAACCAACCCATGGATTTATCTTTTGGATGACAAGCAGGTATTGTTACTATTTAGAGCATTATTTTACTTTGCAAAGATAGTTATTTTTTTTCTGCTTTCAACTTTTATTAAAATCGCCTTTAAATTCTTCAAATGCCATTATACAATCCTGATCACTGTCTTTAAAAAAGGAAAAGTGTCTTCATTCTATTTATTTCAAATAAGTTAATACCCTTAGTTATAAATAGGAGATTACAAATGTAGATTATAAATATCAATAAATGAGACATATTGCTGTCAAATTCTTTCTCTGATCCAGTTGTTTGCTCATTAACTTGAAAGGTCCAATCTTTGATCTTTGGTTTCAAAGACATCAAGATGACTTCCAAATGTTTGATATGTTGTCTACTTTTACATTGCATTCCATATAAAATGCATCTCCCAAAATCTAATGGTTAAATAAAGTGGGTTACATCCAAGAGATGGTAAGTATTCAAACCTTCCATATGATAGACTCCCTATTAGCCTATGTTGCTTTGCTCAAATTTAGAAGGAACACTTTTAAACATGCAGTAGGTTATAGCCAATGATAGTTATTATTAATATTCTGGAATTGATAAGTTATTTATGTCTGGCATTCTTCCTACTGATTATTCAGGGAGACAGGCGGCTTATAAATATCTCATCACTCTGCCGTCACAGAAATTTCATCGACAGTGCTCATGCACAGCTATTAGCAATATGAATCTAACCATTACAAGAAGGAGGAAAATCGAACATGTGGCATTAATACGCAGTCCTGGTTCCTAACCATCTGATAGGCAGATGGTGTGAAGCGGATTCTCCAGCTGAAATGAAGGGGCACATCATTTAAAACCTTGTTTGCATTCTAACTGATATCAGTGCCATATTGATATACATGATACATCATGGCAGTATTTGAACAATCTAGTTTGTTTCAGTCATAAATGTTTACAGCCTTGTTTTTTTAATCTTATAAGCATGTTCAGGAGAGTGTATTTTTAATTTATGAAATCTATTGTTTACTTCTGTTGAACTAGAAGATTAGTGGAAAGCAGAAATGTTAAATTAGTTCAACCAGAGCAATATAACCAAGACAGATGAATAAAGTGGGTTTCTATTTTCAATAAGGATGTTAGTAAAGGAATTTTAAAATTAGCCCAGGCATTTTGTGCATGAAATACATTTATTCATTTAAACCTTTCAGCTATTTTTCCCCAAGTGGCATACAGAGCAACTTAATGCTTTACATAATCATTCATTTAAAACTCTCACTGTGTGCAATTAATCTTGTCCAACAACTCAATTCAGAAAGTAAAACATCAAAAAGCATAGTTCAATTCAACAGTCATTACTGTGAAGTAATCTTTCTGCTGCTGACAGTTCCTATAGACTCTTTGCAAAACTCTGTTGAAGGTGCATTGTAAGCACCATATGAGCTTGAATTACAACTCAATTGAAATCACTCCAAGTCTTAGAAGAACTCTTGGCTCAATATAACAACTTGAAAACACCAGTACCTTTTTTTCACCCTGTTTTCTTCCTATTCTTATTTAAATACCAGCTGTCCAAAAACTGACACTAATTTCCAGTTATTTTATTTCTCAATACTTTCTAAATAAATTAAAGTTGTGATTGAAACATGCCTGTCCTCACTCTTGAACCATTAAATAACAAAAATGATAAGCAACTAGAATAATGTACTTAAATGTGAATCTGGTTAGACTGAAGATTTTGAGTGTGAACTTGTCTCTTAATGTCCATTAGACTGACTTTTCTTGGCCTTTGAAACACATTTGTATTCTGCAGAGAAAAAGGAAAATTGATCCTTGAGTCTGTTAAGGGAAACACTCCCCATACCAGTTTTCAGTTTTTCAGTTGATTAAATTAGATTTTAAAAATGTTTGGATTAACAAAAAAAAACCCCACTAATTTGGAGATAAATACAGTAAGAAATACGTTATTATAATATTAATAGTGACTGATAAACCAAGTACCTGAACAGCTTAAAATCCCAATTTCCCAGTGTGAAAGGGTTGTAGCAGCAGTGAAGTCAGAAGGAGGGAACACCCTGGGGATGTCATTTGGTCATGTGTAATTATTGAGGAATTTCTATGGAAGTTTTTGAAAAGCTCACTTGCTGATCACTAACTCAGAATCAGGCTGAAAAACAACCAATGAAAAAATTTTAATTACTATAATTTGTTTTTAAATAAAATGAGAGCTAATTTATGAAAAGTTGAACTTAGCATAACAAGGTCTTGACTATTCAACTTTTAAAAAATTATTACAGGTATGTCATAGTTGTATATCTTTATAGGGTACATGTGATGTTTTGATACAGCCATATGATGTGAATTCACATGGAATATATAACTTTTACTCGACCTTTGACATTACTGCCTTTAGAAAAACATTCCTAAACAATCACTTGGGGTCCTAAACTTATAAAACATGAGGACTAGAAAGACTTTATCTAATGTGACCCTTTTATTTTACTGGTGATCAAACCTAGGGGCAATGAGGTTAATCATTTCTATAAAGTCATACCATTAAATAATGATAGAGTAATCCCAATTCCCCTAACTCTCAGTTCAGCATTGATTACACTGACTCTATCAATAAAAGTAAAAAGAAAAGTACAGAATACAGTAAACTGTGAAGTCTTTGAAAGAAATAGAACCTCTTTGCTCTAGAAGCTTATGGATTGCACAGGAAGTTGAAGTCATAGTCACTCAGGAGATGTCAAAATATAAATTGACTCTACTTAAAAATCTGATCTAAATGTTCATTGGTGATTAAGTTTTATAGAACTTAGGGTATTTGCCATAGAAACAATGGTCATTCAACTTTAATCATGCACAATATTTTTAACCTATACTATTGGTGAAATATATTTATAATTTTTGCCTGAATCCTATATCTTACATATGGCACAACAAGGGGAAAAAGAAGAGTAAATAAATTATTCTTCTTTGCTTATCCTGAATATAAAACAAATTCTAACTGGAATCAAATTGAACTAGGCAAACTGTAACTCTAATTTTCTTGCAACTACCTCTTTCATTTTATCTTATTTTTCTATTCTCAAATAAACTAGGCCTTAGATACCCTCATTTTGGTCTAAAGGCCTGATACTTCTTACTACCTACATGACCCATCACCCCAAATTACTCAGTGAATTGACCCCAGGCAGGTGGCTCTAACTAGCATAAGAGTGACTGACAGTGTGAGACACCCTAAAAGGATGTTTTTTAAAGAGGCTACTTGGTAATATATTGGTGGAAGTTCAGGCAATATAATAAGTGAAAAGAGAAAAAGGTGCCATAAATTTAACTTCCTGCAAAGGAGTAACCTCATTGGCATTCCAGCCTGAGAATAATCTCCACAAATGTTTTACTTTGCTCAATATCACGTAAATCCTTGTCTAAATCCTTTGATACTTCAATAAGTCTCCCTTTTGTTTTTTTCTGTTTGCAGAATCCAGGTAGTAAGTGGGGCTCTGTCCGTGTATAGTTGTTGGTGAGGAGAGAAGATGACAAAAAAACAACAGAGATGGTTATTTTTACATGTAAGTCTTGTTTGGGGGAGTTATCTAACGAGATAAAAGTAGCTGGAAAACATGTGGCCACAAAAGATTTCTAATATGGTAATATGAACTTTTTTCCAAAAAAAAGACTCATGAAAGAAGTGTATTCATATAATATACATAGAATATATACACAGTATTCTTTATTTCTAAATGGAGGTCAAGGTCATGGTGGGTTGGGAACAATACACATGAACAGTCGTCACTGGGTAACAATAGGAAAAGAGTGACCAGTGGCTGAGGAAGTATATTCTTCACTTTGTCGTTATGAGGTCTTGCGTTTATATTGACATCTCATGTAGTCTCGATAATTAGCCTACAGGGTAGGTACTTTCCTCATTTGGTTACAAAGAAAATTTGAATGGTGATAGGTTTGGAAAAAGAAGGTTTGGGGTTGCAGTTGTAGAGATGGATTACGGAGAAGATCAATCCTAGTTAATTTAGAAAAACAGATACTATCATATGATAGGGAAGATTCAAAAGAAATATGGATTGTAGTCCATAGTCTCAAGTGGTTGTCATCTCCTAGAGGGTGGCATGTCAAATGAGACGAACCCTTTATGTTGGCACAATTTCACAATCATGATCAAGTTACTTAACTCTTTGAGAGTAACTCAGACAAATTACTTAGTTTGATTATGAGGCAACCTTATACTTTATTATTCAAGAAATAAATTATGTCTACATTTAAAACTATTTCTTGTATAAGGTTTGATTAGTATATTCAACCCAGCTCAACTAGGAAGAGAGCAAGTGGATATCAGGAAGAACTACCAATGGTTAGTATTGTATTATTCACTTCTCTTTTTTGTTACAAAATCATTCCAACAGAAAGAAATGTTTAATTCTTAACATGGCAAGAAATGTGACACTCTTGTGTATTCTGATAAGAACTTTTAGTTTGTTTCAAAACAATAGTAAGTCATAGCACATCTTCAATCTCACTAACATCCCTTCATTTTAGGAGCAAAGTCTGTGCTTATACTAATGCAATGGCATCTCTTGACCCAATTTATATTGCACCATGAGATTCTATTAAAAGAAACTAAATCACTGAAGTAGATTTATTCACCTTAAATAATTTAAGCTAATTGAAAAAGAACCAAACTAAAACTAAAACACTTCTCTCAAGCATTCAACTTCTGCATGTCAATTAGTAATTTAAACAACCAGCTAATCACAACAGCTTTGTGAGAAACACGACCTGTTCTATGTACACATCTCTCTAGGTCCACTGAGCTGAAGATAGAAGTAAACATCAATTCTGATTCAGCAAGTATGTGTATCTCTTCTGGAGTAATTAGGTAATTCCAGCAAAATGTTTTCACTGATGGATTTGATATTTTTCTTAATTTTTCCAAACAATTTTGAAAGAAACACATAGAAAAATGAAAGAAATATCTATAACTTTCATATCTAGTCACTCATTTGGCAATGAGTTATGACATTTCAAATTTATAAAATGACATAAGCAAAACAAAATTAAAAACACAATTGTTATCTACAAAGCTTACTTCATCACAATAACCAGAAACTGAACTCCTATGGATTAGTTTAAAAATTAGGAACCCAGCTTAATATTATGATGTTTTATTATTGTTACTTTTCTTCCTGTTCTTAAGCTAAAGTGATTAAATGTTATTTTGATTTAAGCCATGTGAAGAGTAGCACATAATGTTATTACAAATTATAATATTCTAATTGCCCCATCATTGGGAATTCCATTTGTAAAATCAATGGTTATTTTTCTCATGCATTTATTTAATTTTATAATTCAGCCACCATTTGTAGTACCTGGAATATGTGGCATAATCACTTGCATGACAGTCCTACAAAGAGTTTCAAAAGCCTTTTGCAATACTTTTACCATACATCTTTCTTATGAGAATTAGAAAATTCAAACATAACTTTATCTTGGAAGTAAAACCTTTTGAAATATTGCTAAAGTGCATACTGAATAAAGACAACACACTTAAGCAGACTTTTCTCCCTTTAAACAGCATTCATCTTTTCAAAAGCAATAGATTCTCAGTCCACACAGAGTCTGTTGCATTATTCATTTCATGTGCAACCTCATGCTGGACCATAAATTGTTACTTTATCTAATCAAAGGAGACTTAACTCTACAGAAGGTCAAAGGTTTAATTTTGTGAAGTATTATCTTACGCTATGAGTTTAACCGAAAAATAGAAGAAGAAAAACAGCCAAGAAACTGGTAATAAATGAACCTTTATTGCCTCAGGCATTGGCCTAGTTAATAAACTTTCATTGAAGGTTTCTTTCAACTGTTAGGGACAATGAGAGGAAAAAAATCTTAAATTACAGCCATGTGTGACTTTTAAAGCAGTCATTCTTTTTTATCTCAACCTCCCCAGCTCAGGGAGAAGAAAAAAAAAAAAAAGACAAAGAAAGATTGTCTTCGATCTCTTAACCAAAAATGTATGTTTCTAAACAGATGAAAAAGTGCAGATAAACTCTTCTAAAAGCAGAGGTCAGCTTTGAACAATATTTTTAAAAATGCATTCTTTAGGTGTTGAATCTTACAGAACAATCTCTTTAGCTCAATGTAAACCTACGAAAGGGAGAAGGAAGGTATGTTTTCTTCCCAAGAACCCTAACTCTTAAATTGTAGTCTCTTGATTAGTAAAACATAATGCTTTATAATCTCACCACTACTGCACAAAGTCAACTGTAGTTTTAACGTTAATTAAATGCATTGCAAATAAGACATTATCTACATACTATCTGACCTGTTTTAGTGCACAAATCCTACTTCTCCTATTGTCAGAAACAAAAACACGAGTAGCAAAATAATCCATTTAATTGATATGCAATTTAAATTTTTAAGAGGAACAATGATATCTTTTTACTGATATTCTCAAACAATGGTCTGTGTGTAGTTTTTATTTCAGTATTTTCTAGAGAAGAAAACAAACTGAGTTCTTCTCAACTATACCCATTTTTTCAGGAGGCACTGTGTTGAGGATGAAAGTTATCACAGCCTCCATTTCAAAATCTTTATCTCCACACCGAAGGATAAATAAGGTAGACCCTCGTGTCAGCAACAGAATTTACACAAAATGTGAGCAAGGGAAGAAGCAATGTTCTGCATCTTACCTTCAGACATTCTCAAAGAAAAAGGGAAAGAAGGCTGGCTCTGTGCTCCTAACAGGACCCCCTTGCCACTTTCTACCCACAAATCACAATGCTCTCAGCAGGGCACCCGGCCTTCTTCCCACCTAGCAGCATTTAGACTCAAGTGGGGCTCTACTTCATTCCAGGGACATGTCCCCAGGATGCTATTTGGCCACCTTTGAATCTGAACATGATGGCGGCTTACACCAGCAGCACCAGGTGAAAGCAAGACCAGGCTCCCTACTAAGAAATACACTCTGCACAGCTGGAAGGCAATTGAGCTCTACTGGGGTCGAGGATGAAGCACTTTTATACCTGCAGCTCTGCTTCTTTCCTGTTATTTGCCAAGAGTAGCAAGAAAGGTTTCCAGAGAAGAGAAACGTGTAGAGGTTAAAGACAATCCAACCTGAATTTTGAACGGGGGAAAAAGAAATCAAATTTTAAAAAAAATCAAATTCTATGCATAGGATATTGAGGATAAAAATACAGGGTTTCTAAAAACATAGTTAAACTGGATATCAGAATCTGAAACAAATTGACATAGTTACTTTTCATTAATTAGTAGAGGGCTTAGGTTTTGATTTCATTCAAGAAACCATGAAGTGTTGCTCCAAGGTTACAAGGGGAAGCACTGCTGGAAGAGCAAATGACAAACATGATTTCTTTGCTCCACTTTATTTTCCACCTAATTTGTGTATGTGCACATAGTTGGGGAGCTAAAGAATGAAAAGGTGAAGAAAAATGCAGAAATGTCAACTACTTTCTGGAAAGAAACACTATATTTGAAAGTATATAGTGAATGACTAGATACACATATGCGCATAAATGATTTAGTAATAGCAAGGGTGGTCATGCTTTATAATTTCAGTTTTCTCATTTATTGTTCTTTAAGAGAAAAAGGCTGAGATACATTTAGAAAGTGACCTCAAGGTCAGAGAAGCATGGGAGAGTCACAAAAGCAGGTATCTCAAGTCTAATTCTTTGTTCCATTAATCAAAGTTTTATGGGTTTGGGAAAGTTGTGCTACAGTACACAGGGAGGATAAGGAAAAAGAAAGATCAAGGGAATTCAAAGGATTTATTGAAAGTGCAGACAGTAACTCTGACTAGTGTTTTAGCTAGATAGACACAATTAATTAATTGTAACATTGTGAAACTTTAAAATGCTGAAAGAACGTGCTCATGCCTGCAATGCAGTAATGTAGCAAAATACTTATAATCTTTCAACCACCAGGAGCTTTTGTTGGTTTTTTAACCTAATCCACAGCTTGACATAGATCCTAGGGTAATAGAACACAGTTCTTTGATTGAAATAATATCTAAACATTGCTATACTAGCCTGGTGGCCTAATAGAAGTCTGTGTTTCTGAAACTCGAGAAATTCAAGTTTGGAAACAAACTCAGACACTGAGCTGTGGCTTGAAAGTTCTTCAAGAAAAGCCTTTGAGACTGGAATATGCCCTTTCCGGTTTAACAGGACCAAAAACAGATACAAAACTTCTGCAATAGTTTTTCTTCTTAACAGTGTCACAGTCAAAGTAAACCATTTCTTCAGCCACTGCAAAGTTACTAACAAAAGAAAACTACAGTGTTGATAATCACAGAGTCTAAAACATGTCATAAAAAATCTAAGAATTTCAGAAGTGACCCATTAGCCCAACTTTCTACAGCTGGATGTGAAAATGCGAGCAATAGCTACAAGTTTAGTCATTGTTGCAGAGAAAGTTGATCCACACATTTTGTCAAGTTTAGTCATGTGGAAAATTTCAAGTTGCTCAAAAGCACACTAAAAAGTCTTAAAAAGAAATTCATATGTTGCATTTAGTAGGAAAAAAGCTCTGTGCTTATTTTGTTTTATTCAGTGTACCTCAATTTGCAATAATGATAAGAATGACACATTTGAACATTTTAGTAAGAGTGGAATCATTTATAGGTCTACATTTGCAGCAATAAATATACTCTGATTAAACTCCAAAACACAATTGCAATAAAATCTCCGTTTCATTGTGCATTCTGAAGAATTTCAAAAAGCAAAGAAAGTATGCCATTACTATTTACCAATAGTAAGGCATCTTGTAAAACTGCTAGACAAAATGTAGTTGACTAGAGAAAAAAGAAAGGCACGGGTAGCATTATGTATACCTGACTCTATAAGCAAACTATGGTTGTATGTTTGGACAATATGCCTACAATGTGTAAGTAATGAAAATGATTTTTACTTAGTGTCTGTCATGTGACACTATCAAGTCACTTTATAAATGTTAATAAAAATGATACTTGGATGAAAACTGAGACAGTCTGAACACTGTCACAAATGTAAAGTCTTGGCATATTTTATCATTATGTTGCAAAGCATGAACTGGGAAATGGAAGGGAAGTAGACAGTAAATAAGAAAAATCCTCAAATTAAAAAAGTATATTGTCCTAAAAGCACAGTAGTCTTGTACAAAGAGGTTCCAAGAGCACAAGTAGGGTTGGTTAAATCAGGAGATCAATGATGTCTAATATCCAAATTTTTTCCATATTTCCTTTCTGCTGTCTGTTGGCAGATGTCCCTGTGTTAACAAGTAGGCTAAGGCAATTCCAAGAATCCAATCAAAAAAAAAAAAATTAGCTGTTTTTTTTATATGTTTTTTTTCAGCCTTCTAGGAAATCTTTCCCACAGGACACCCAAAAGACTGTCCCCTGAGAACTCCTTGGCCATACTTTATCATCTGATCAGGCCCAAATCAATGACACCCAAAGAGAATGGGAGCAACATGACCCATACCTGGGATGGAACACAGTGCTGGGGCCTGCAAAGAGCATAGAAAGAGGAAAAATGTGAATACCTCCATAAAGTTTCAATTCAGTTAGAAAGGAAGGGTGATAAGTTGTTACTGGGTAGCACCTGACAAGGCCTGTGACAAAAGCTTTTTGGGGAATATTAAGCCCCAAAGAGAAGCCCGATTACTTTACTATTTCAAATATTCTGACATTTTAAATCTTTCCTATGCTTGCTCAACAGTTAATTTGTAACTCTTTAGTTTCAGAGGATAATATCATTATCACTGTCTTTCTCAAGACACTATTTTACTTTTTGTAATGAAAGTCTTGTACAGAAAAGTTCCATAAAATTATATCGTGACCTTGATTTTTATATTTAGAGCAAACAGGAACAGAAACATGAAATAGCACTCAATTGCTTTGAGTTTCCTTTTCTAATTCTAGTGGGAGATACCTATAGACTAAATAATAAGATGGTATGTCTACAGAATATATAATAAGACTGTGTCCTTCATTTGATTAGCAGACAATCAAATATGTGACAATGAAATGTGAAGACCAAAAAACTGGTCACTTTTGAGCTGTGTCGAATAGACACTTAAATATTTCCAGTGACAGTAGGATGGCTAAAACCAGCAGTGACTTTTTTTTCAATGCTTTGCTACAGTACTAGCATCATTTTTCTCATGTTCTTCCTTCTTAAGGGTGCAGACCAGTGTAGAAAAACATGAAACAGCAGCTGCAGAGCTCAAGAGAGGCAACAGAAGGAAAGGTGAGGTGTGGAGGGTAACAGCAGCTTTAAGAGTACATGTCAAGTCAGTGCTGTTTGGTCTCTTCTTCACTTCCATCTTTGATACTATTGGCAGGAAAAAAGCATTATTTTAAAATGTTTAAAAATTTTGACAATAGCGCACAGATTTTGGTATGGGACAAAGAATATTGGCTTTGAAGTCTAAGATCTGAGTTCCAATCCCCTCTCAGTCATTAGGTAGATAGCTGTTTGGAAGATCTAATCTCTTTTTGCCCCAGTTAACTTTTCCCCAGCCACAAAAATGAGGATCACGTTGCCTGGGTCTCGCAGAATTGATGAGAACATTAAATGACATAGGATATATAAAAGACGTGGTAAATAGGTGTTCCATAATAGTAGTTTCCTTCCTTCCTTTGTTTTGCTATCATCTTATCAGAGCAGGTCCTTCCCCACCATTTTTTTTGTATTAGTATCTCCACTATTGAAGGAGCTCCCACTACTTGTTCAGAACAAATGGCAGAGCCAGGGCCATGACAACACTCCCATAAATCTGCTCCTTTAACTTTATTTCCCAAGATCAATAATGTAACTTAGTAAGTAAATATATTCTGCATAAAGAATTTTGTTTTACAAGTACAGTTGTGCACTGCATGACATTTTGGTCAACAACAGACCACATATACAACGGTGGTCCCATAAGATTATAATAGAATTGAAAAATTCCTATTGCACAAATACTTACCATTGTGTTATTATTCCTTTCACCGTTTAGTACAGGAACATGCTGTACAGATTTGTAGCCTAGGAGCAATAGGCTATACTATATAGCCTAGATCTGTAGTAGGCTATATCATCTAGGTTAGTGTAAATACACTATATGATGTGTGTACAATGATGAAATCACCTGAAGATACATTTCTCAAAAAGTAGCCCTATCATTAAGTGACACGCGACTGTACTTGAATGGTTGAACTCCAGATCAAATTTCAAAATCATATAAAATTTAGATCACAACTTACTGAGGGACCTCAGACAAGTCACTTAACTCTCCTGGAAATGGGGCTGATGATAGTAACTACATGTTATGATGGACATAAAAATTAAATGAGGGAGTACATATAACAAACTTCAACTGTGTGTGGCAAAACATAAGCATTCCGTATGTGTAGGTTATCGTTACTGTCTTTGACATCGAAATACACTAATATTCATAACTAAGCCCCATATGTAAACTAATTTTAAGACCAAAACTAGATTTTAATTCATGCTCTAATCAAAAGAAAAATATTTCAAAAAACACAAAAGGATCCACGTTATCACTACAATACACATTTTCATTACGCACATCTTGACTCCAAGGATATTTTGTTACAAGAAATATATTATAGTGAAGTCACACCAAAAAAAAAAGGTTCAATTAAATGGATACAAACAAAATTGCTATAACAAAAATTCTAAAAGATAAGTTTAGATTTTAAATATATAGTTACTAAATTATCCAATTCAGACATAAGAATTGGTGCTGTCTTGGAAATCATCTTCCCTAACCCTAGACTCACATTATGAGCAGAGGCCAGAACCGAGCTGGAATCCCTATATCTCCACATGCAAGCCAAGCACTTTCATCTTCATAAAAAGCTACCCCACCATACACTCATAGGCTCTTTAAATATATATTTGTCCCCTTAAATATATTCACTTTTTTATACTTACTTTTTATTCACATTGAGATATCCAGGAATAGCAGAGAATAAATAAAAGAAGATCCAAATAGCTTATAATATCATAGCTGTTTCCCTGACATTCCATAAGAGCAAATAAATCAATTCATATCAAGTTCACATCAGCAAATGTTTCATTTACCATTACATTCAGTTCATGGTCATCGGCTAGTTTTGTTACACAGATAATCTTTAGCTGTCAAGTAATCCAGTATATAAGCAGTACTTGGTGTATCACAGCAAAAAGTCACTAGAGAGGTCTATATTACCTAAAGAGAAGTATTTTTATGCTGAGGAAAGTATAATTTGTTTCCCATTTCCTTACACTGTTTGTTCTCAACATCAAGCTTCAATTTCATATCCATAGATATCATTTACTGAATAGAAGTTGAAATATTTAATTTTTAACTTATAAATGTGATTCAGATTAAGTGATAAGTATACTATCCTAATATATAAGAAGATATTTAGATTTTCAGAGCACATGATAAGTAGACCTATTCAAACATTATTTATATACAAGGAATACTTGTACCTTTCTCTCTGTGTGATAATCAGAGATCAAATCAACTTTTAAAACAGGAAATCAGGGATTTGTAGAATTCTAAGAGGCTCTAGACTCCGTCTTCCTGAATTCTAATTGTTATTAAGGCATTATGATAAAAGTTGACAACTACATATGATCTTTCAACCCACACATTTATTCACATAATAACTAAAATTGACAGTGCATCTTCATCATAATAAATTTGTAAGAATTATTTGACAAACTATTTTAATTTAACTCAAGTTTTAAGACCCACTTGAAAGATAAATACAAACAAACCCAGCCCTGACATTCACTTATGAAAAGTAATTCATTATGAATAAGGTAAAATTCACTGGCAACTACTTAAGCATCTTATTACTTTTTATAGCTAGTAAACATTTGCAAAGGTCATTTGAATTGAGTTTTACATAAGCTTTTTAATTTTTATTCCAGGAGCAAAATACAGTTTTGGTAACCATTGTAGTACAATATATGCAGTCTCTATAGTAAGGAAGAAAAAGGCACCGTCTAGTGAAAACATAGGCACTCAATCCAATACTCGTTGATTTCATCATAGAACTATTGTTATAGGTCTTTCAAAAGTCTAAGAATAGGCTGTGACTCTGGGATTTTCCAGTTAAATTTTAATCCTTATAGATAATCAATTCAAATCTGAATTTATTAAGTATCTACTATATTTCAGAGACTAAAAAGGATAAAAAGGTACATGACCTCTGCCCTGAAAAGTATAAACTCAATGAGGGCAGAGATTGTGTCCTGCCTGTTCATAGATACATTTTCTGCACCAAAAACAGTGATCTACACAAAATAGAGCTTAATATGTGTTGAAGACAGTTATGGAAGAAAAGAGGAAGAAAATGAGGAAGAAAGGGAGAGAATAAAAGAAAAAATGAGGAGGGGGAGAGGAAGGAAGGTAAGAAGGGACGGAGGAAGGAACAAAATTTACATTTTAGTTGGGGAGACAGAGACATATATAATTATTTATAACACAAGAATGAAAGAGTGAGTTGTGCTAGAATTGCACTGTGTTTCTATCATAACTCTGGATCACGAAGATTAATTTAGGCTAGGGGATCTACCAAAGTTCCACATAAGTGGTAGTATTGAGCAAATGTTTGAAATACAGGTAGAGAGTTGGTCAATAGAACAGAGGAAAAACAAATATTTCAAGGTAACAAAAAAAGAAATAGTGAACAACGAAACAGAGCTAGGAACATGATGGACATATTGGGAATATAACATTTAGCACATTAACTGCCATGTGAGTTGTATTTAACTCACGCTGGTTTTGAGCCCGGGGCCTCGTGAAACATACGTAACCCACACATCTCTTCCCCTTGGGAGCTGCGAGAACTATTTTTCAAGTTGCATACAATTCACACACAGAAAACAATAAGAAAGAACAAATTTTTCATTAAATTAGAAAGGATCATTTTGTTTTCCAAGTTTTTATTCTATTTTCCTAATAAAACACTGTGGCCCCAAGGAAAAAAGTGTTTTTTTTTTCCTAATGTGGCAGTCAATGTGTTAAAGGGCAAGACACACGGAGTAGGGAAGCTAGTTGGACATAAATATGAAAAGAAAGATTGGTATTACTTCATAATTGTTCTTAAATGCCATTGCAATGGAGTTTCACACTCTAGGGAACATCAGTGGTATTGACTAAGGGAAGTGTCATGGTTAGAGCATTGCTGACCCATAACCCTACCCATCAAACTCCAAGGCTGCCCTCCTAAGCTGTGTGGCCCCTATCAGAGCACCATATGTGGCTATGTCTATATGCTTTTCTTATAGTCTTACCCCTTACACAGGTACTTCCACAATTTTCTTGTTTGAAATATATATCCCAATATCTAATGCAGTGCTCAGCACAGTTAAATTGGAGGTTATATAGAAGCAGCAATGTGGTAGACCTCTGTTCACATTCTGAATGTGTAATTTACTAGCTGGACTTCACTTCTCTGAGCCTCAATTCCACCATTTGTAAAATAGGCAAAACAGTATCTACTTTTAGAGTTGTAATGAAGACTAACATTTTATGGCAGACAGAATATTGTGCACTACTTCCCCCCTCCCACCAAAGATGCCTTAATTCCTGGAATCTGTGAATATATTACCTTACATATCTTGCAAGAAGGATTTCACAGATGTGATTAAATCAAGGGTCTTGAGATTGGAAAGTTATCCTGGTGGCCCAACATATTCACAGAAGTCCTCATAAGAAGTCAGTAAAAGGGCAGAAGTCAGAAAAAGGAGATGTAATGATGGAAGCAGGGTTTAAAGTGAAGTGTTTGGATGATGGATGAAGGGGCCAACAAGCCACAAAACATGGTAGCCTCCAGAAGTTGGAAAAGGCAAGGAAATAAATTCTCCCCCAGAGCCTCCAGAAGGAACACAGTGCTGTCACCTTGATTTTACCCTGTAAGATTTATTCCAGACTTCTGAACTTCAATATGTAAGAGAATAAGTTTGTGTTGTCTTAAGCCACTAAGTTTGTGATAAGTTGTTACAGAAGCAATAGAAAATTAATACTCTTTTTTATATATATAAGAATATATACACATATGTGCCCAAACACACACACCCAAAATAGAGTAGGTGCTTAATAAATACTACTTTTTCTTTTCGGATTAATAAATATTTCCTATCTAAATTTTTTTTGCATCATCAGGATAAATTTAGAAAAAAATTGAGGTAGACAGAGGTCATTGCAATAAAAAGACACTGTACTAGTCCAGATATGAGTAGGAGTGCCTGAACTGGGGAGGAGGGGAGGCAGGGATGAAAAGGAAGGTACGGCTGTCAGAATCATTCAAGAAAGAAAGTGTGATCTCTAGATAGACTGTAAGTATAAAAAAGAGGATTTAAGGATTATTGTTACACAGGCCAGGCATGGTGGCTCACGCCTGTAATCCCAGCACTTTGGGAGGCAGAGGTGGGAGGATTGCCTGAGGCCAGGAGTTTGAGACCAACCTGGGCAACATGGTGAGACCCTGTCTGTACAAAAAATAAAAATAGTAATAACAAAAACAAGATGATTGTTACAGTCAAGAGTGGAGGACTATGTGATAAATCAATTCCAATATTAGAAACAAGCAAGAACAGAAGGAAATGCAATTTTGAGTGTTTACATTTTGGGTATGTTGCATTTGAGGTAAGAAACGATTGCCTGAGAATAGATTTTAGCAACATACATTTTGAGAAACTGTTAAGGGTCGACAAGTTTCTGAAAGGAGAAAAAGGAGAGGCAGGGGGAAAAAAAACTCAAAAATTTCCTGGGCCTACATATAATGGGTGAGACATAGAAATGAGAAGTTAGGATCAGAGGTGGCTTTCCAGAGTGCCACAGGAAGGATGGCACAAGATCTGGATAGCTAGGGTTCAGGGACAAATGAGAGGACAAGGGAAGGCAACAAATGCACATTGCGTTTTCAAGAAATGTGAAGGAGAGGCCCAGACAGTGTTGCAGAGGGAAACTGCCTGTTCAGGCAATGGAGGCTCCAGTGTACGGCGGGAAGAGGGGAGATGTTAATTGAGAATGGACACTGAAGGTGCAAAAGGAAGGGGAGAACCGACGGAAGAAGGCAGAGAAAGCACAAAGAGCGGTGGCGAAAGTATTAGCCTCCTCCAGGGGAGAAGCATTCTGTGTGAGAACAACGCTTGACTAAGGTTTTGGCATTATTTGGAATCGTGCCTATGGAACCAAAGGTGTAAATTAACAGCCCAATTTGATTCAATTTCTTTAACACACCTTTAAGGACGCAAGTGAAAAACTGGAATCTTACATGAGAATGCATTTTTTTTAGGTTTGAGACATGTGTGCGTCATAAGATTCTGAATATAGTATATGATATTATTTATATATTTCATATTTTATTATGAAAATACCTGAGATATAATTTTAGTAAACTACAAGCTGTATTTGTACTAGTATCTCACACACACACACACATACACAGATATTCATGTGTTCAGAAAAGATTGTATCTTTAATGTATGTCCATGAGGCAGGCACCATGTCTTATGCCATACTTCTTCCTAGATCCTAGAGCTATTCTTGGTATACAAGGGGTGTCCGGAAAGTATCCAGCCATGTAATATGAAAAATAGAGACATTTATTGAAGAAGATACAAGGTACAAGAAACATGGTATATAGGACAGCGACACCTCAGTCCCCTTCAAATTAGGCACTTTGGCACCTCACACAGCTCTCCCAGCATCTCTTAACCTAACCCATAACACGTTCAACATTCTCAGGTGTTCTGCTTGTTGCGGGCCTTCCAGAACGTGGCTCACTTTCAACAGATTCTCGACCATCTTTGAAGCGTTTGTGCCACACTTTTATTTGTGCTGCACTCATTGCAGCGTCCCCGAAAGCCTTCTGAATCATTCGAATAGTTTCCGCAGAGGCATGTTCAAGCTTAACTCAAAATTTGATGCAGGTTCGTTGCTGTACTCACTCAGTCATTTAGAATGCAACAGCCACATAGTACACACGCTCACTCAACGGGGTCTAGTGCCCCACTGACCAGCACAGTGAAGTCGTCATTATTCACGCAGGTGCATTCCAGTCCCCTCACCTTGGCCGCCACGTTACATCGCTGTCACGCAAAATGTTCTCGTTAGATTAACGATGGCTGGATACTTTCTGGACAGCCCTCATATACTAGACTTTCAGTAAATGATTAAACCATTGACAAGTTTTTCAAGAGAACAGTGTCACAGAAGTGTTCTCAATTTCTGAGGAACTACTTAATTGGCATTTGTCATGCTAGATTGTATTACTATTTATGTTTCATATGACACAGGCACCTAATACATGCACATGATTATAAAGATAACATAAGAGATCGTTAACTGGCCTTTAGAATTAGTAAGACTTGAGGACACACAAATGAAACAATGAGGCTGTCTCTATCTCTTTTTCATCTAGATGATTAAACAACAGGCTAAACGCTAGTACAGATTTCAACTGTCTACCAGCACTCTGATAAACAGTTACTCACTTTCTCTCTTATTCCCCTCCCCGTTGCACACTGTCGTCTCTTTCTATATCACAAAATTAAGTCATTCCAGTCCCCTGCTTTAACATCTTTGACATTGCCCATTGCCTACAATATTGCAAGATTCAAATACTTTATCTACAGCAATGCTTAGGCTTTCATAATCTGTCCCTCATCGACCTTTCCAGATACATCACTGAACAGTCACTGCTCTGACACCACTTTATACCCCATTTAAATCTGCAAAGAACCATGCCTTATTTTATTGTCTGATCTCTGCATTCACTATTCTGTTTTCCAGGAATGTTCTTCCCCTTTCTTCTATGCATAGTATAAACACTAACATAAATTATCACCTCCTAGAAAAAGTTTTTATTAATTCATTGAAGCAGAGTTGATTATGTTTTCCTCTGCCTCATCCTTTAAATTTTGCAGAAATCTCGACTACAGCCACACTAAACTATATTGTAATTATTTATTTACCAGTTTGTCCAATTACCATATGATTCCTTGAAGGTAAAGGCCATGACTTATTAAATTTTCTTTTTGTTCTCTTATGCCTTCCATGGAACAAACATTCAGTTTTTGAATGAATAAATGGCAAAACTACAAGAAAAAAACGTAGAAAATGTAGAAAAGTGGACTGGGATGGTCAGCACAAGACATAATTGAAGAAGATCATTTAAAGGGGCAACAACTTACCCAAATTTGAGTTTTCCCAACTCAAAAAAAAAAAAAAAAAAAAGAGACTCTGTCTTTCTACGTATTGCAAATTCAGATTCGTTAGCTTCACAAAAACAGACCTTTGGTTGAACTATATGAAATTCCTGATATTTGACCAGTTTTGACCTATAAAATGACAACTTCATATGGTTCAGCTTAATTTCTATCATTTGATTGACAAAATTCATCTTCGTTAGCCAAGTCCTCTGGAAAAACCAGTGCAATAAACCTGGTCCCTAAATCCACACTCAAACATACTCTTCCAGATTTACTCACAAAAGAAAACACTCGTCCCAGTGCCTACAAACATCAGCTAGTTCTAAAGTCAACAGGTTACATTTACCAAAGAACTAAAAGTAAACTCTACCAAAAGACAACAAAAACAACTCAAGCCCAAGTGAAGGATGATTGTCAGTAAATTCAGCACCAGTGCTGCTCCCTAATCTGTTGTTTCCTCTTACCTCAGAAGGCTATTTCACTTTGCAGACTAATAGCAAAGGCAGACACTACATTACCCATGTCCCACAGGCTTTGACCCACGGTAATGGTTACACATGATACCTGTAGTTATCACACCCACTAGGACAGCATTACCTCCTTAAATCTTTTCTTTATAGTGCTTTCCTTCCTGGTGTGCTTGAAATATTAAAACATTAAGGCTGCAAAAATAAAGCCAAAGCCTGAATCTTTACATAAACTTTCTATTTATCTACCTATACATACCAAGAGATTACTGTCTTGAAAAGTAAGCATATTTCTGAAGTATTTACTATCATTTGTTCTAAATGCCATTTTCTTAGAGTTATAAAAAAATTCTCGGAACTGACAAATTAAGTTGAGTTTTCAGAAAATATGAAAAGAACCACCATGACTATAGTTAGCAATAGTGTGATGTACACTTAAAATTTGCTGGAGAGTCAATCTTAAATGTTTTCACCAGAAAAAAAAGAAAGAAAAGAACCACCATTTATATATGTGCTGTGTGCTCAAAATATAGTAAGCATTATGTTAGTAATTGTGCTACATCTATAGTATGTATGGGTATGTGTATAAACACACACACACAATTCTAGATGAGAATGAATTTGCAAAAAGATAAGTAACCACCTAAAATTATACAACTAATAAATGTCAAAATTCAAATGGGATATGACTAACTCCAAAATTTACACTCTTTACTGCACTATAAATGTGCCTCAGTGAACTAAAAAACTGACCCCCAAGTGCAATTGTAACATGTGAGTACACAGATATGTGTTGGAACTTAAGATTTCATAAATGTTGCATTTCACAAATGTTAAATTCACCTCCACTTTTACTCTAAAATGCCTCTATTTCGGCCATTCTTTCACAAAATGATCCCAAATACCAAATACCTATAGAGTGATGATATGACAGATGATTTAGAAAAAAAAATATAAAATGATAAAATGTTTATTTGGTAGGGAGATAGGTGAAGAATGAAGACAGACAGGCTTAGAGGAAAAGTTGGAGGCTTATCTCCTATTAAGAACATGTCTTACTTTGCAGCGGTGTACTGACATCTTATTCCTCCTGGATCTATATGTCAGCGTTGACCTCTACCATAGTTTAATCAATTTTAAAGAAAAGTTAAGGATGAAAAACTAGGAAATGTCCAGATTGCCCACGTGAAATCTTTGAAAACAATTTGTTTCTTCAACTTTCTGCAGGAAGACTTCCCTGATGTCTACAGATGTGATGATTAGAACTTGCGAACTTCTCAGCCCTCATTAACTGCCTCACTCAATTGACACACATATCACAGTGCTGTGCTATTATGTTATTTTTACTGATCATTCCTCTACAAATAAAATTTATCTCTCAATGAGGTCTTAACCCCTTGAATACAGAAACCAAGACATCACTTGGTAAACCCTCCACTAAGGCACAGCAGGTTGATACTGGTGATGCCTCTTTCTTAATCTAAGCTCAAAATAAAAATAAAAAAATAAAATCTTAGAAACATGTAAATTGTTTAGTGTTCTGAATAAAATAGTCCTGAACAAGAATAATATTTCATTTTTTCCCTTCCTTTCTTTTTCTTTTGCTTTCTCTTTCTTTTGATTTAACTTGTTAGAGCTTGAATTTTATTCACATTCTCATGAAAACTTTCTTTACTAAATGTCATCCTGGTCTACATTAATCAGCCAAAGAAGAAAAAAAAATTGTTAGGGAAAATTCTGGAAGAGCCACAATTTTTATGAAGCATATAAATAAGAAAGTAAAAAATAGTGCATGCCTATAATCCCAGCTGCTTGGGAAACTGAGGCAGGAGGATCCCTTGAGCCCAGGAGTTTGAGGTTGCAGTGAGTGATGACGCCACTGCACTCTAGCTCAGACAACAGAGTGAGACCCTGTCTCAAAAAAAAGAAAAGAAATAAAAAATATTTTTAACTGGCCAACAACTTAATAAGCTTGACACTTTCATGACATACTTCAAAGTTTATCATTAACAAGTTTTTAAAATTAGGCTACTTGGGATTTAGGATATTGGTCTTTATTTAGAAGCATACTGTGTTCTTGCCTCTTTCTAGCCCTAATTTAATTCAGTCCAGTTCCACATTACATTTAGCCACATTGGTAAACTACTTCAGATCAGTTTTGAGTGTGATTTCATATGCCTGTGTCATTCTTTGTGTTCACTTTGTATTCTTCCTCACCATATACCGTAATTACACTTCTGTTCAATCCAAAGTGTTAGTGTCACATCAGGCAACTCTCTCAGCTTTTATTTTCCTTAATTTGATTATTGGTTTATAATTTTCTTCTGCCTACTAAATAGTGCATCCAGTCAAAGCACCTATTTGTCAGTAGATAACTCTTTAACCCTAGGAAAATAGCAGACTGAACTGCTTTTATAAGGCCACCAGTCTAAGTCTAATATAAATTTTCTCTGTTTGGTTTATCTTGCCCAGAATTTGAACACATTTTGTTGATTCTTCACTAAACAATCTTGTTTTCTTTTCTTTCCAAATTTTTCTCCTTTATTTCTTCTTCCCAAATATTTTTCTTAAATTATAAATGTTAGTTCCTTTACATAGACTGTTATTCTCTCTCTTAAATGCTGACAAATTAGCTTTCCCTAACAACATAAAAACATTGTTTTATCTACAAACATTTCTGAACAGTCAATCTATATTTATGGGAAAGAAGATGAGTTTTTTAAGTCAGAATATACAAACACACACACACACACACATATATACATACACATACATATATGTGTGTGTATTGTGTATAAAATCAAATACATTCTCCACTACTTCTTAGCTATTGATCTTTGATCAACTAATCAATCTGAATCTTAGATTCCTCATCTTATTTTTGGAGCTAATTGTGCGTACTACATGGGATTTTGTGAAAAGTAAATGATAGTTGGTACATAAAATGCCTCTTAGTACACTGCCTTGTACATGGTTGACATTCAAAAATGCTTCCCCTTTACTCTTTTTTCTCAATTTCCTTTGGTGCTCATTTGACTTTCTGGCACACACATACACACATATAGTAAAAAATGTTATGAATGCACTAAATCTCAAAATGATTAACATATAAGTCTACCTCATGAGCTTTCAAAATTGTACTTATAAACTTAAATAATTTTTCACAAAGTCAATAAAAATGCACTTTGATATCCAATCTTAAAAGGGAAAAAAGACTAACTTCTATTAAATACCTTACCACTAAAATGAAAGTGTTCAATGACTCAAAATAAATATTTCTGAACCTTAATTCTGTAGTCTTAAACATGGTGTATCTATGATATAAGTCACTAAAAGGCATGATGTTTGAAAATACTGTTTGATAATAATAATTATATTGATTTACCCTACCAAAGTCATAAAATTGGATTACATAAATCAGTTCTTAGGAATATATTTATTGTTCTCTTTGCATATTATACATTATATATTTTTATAACAGAGTCAAAATTGATTTGGAATTTGAATAATCACAATTCAGTATATTCATATAATGCTTATCAAATCATATTACTTATTTTAATCTCCTTTGCTTGGCCTAAATGTTCTTATGTCTGAAATACCAGCACCAATATATTCTAATTTGATTATTTAGAAGTCTAAAACTTACATCATTCTATGCCAAAAAACCAGGAACTCTATGATGTGAAGAACAGATCTTACTGGCATATCTTTATTTTATAAAGAACTAATAGCAAAAAAGTGAATACAGTTTCAAAGATTTAGAGTCTCTAAAAATATCTCTGTGCAACAAGCATACATGCATGCACTTCCTTGATAAAGATACTTATTTTGATTTTTAAATTTTTTTTTAATTCCAAAGACATTTCTCCATTCCCTTTGCTTTTCTTAAGAGAAAAATCTGAAAACTACCCCATTTTTTAAATTAGAGTGTTAAAAATCTCAGGAAAGTTCATTCACATCTTTGGGCCATAAGCAACGCCTTTTAACCAGAGTATGAGATTCTTAGAACCATAATATAAGTTACTATCTTCTTTATAATCAAAAATAGGAAACAAAGTATGCATTTAGAACTTCTAACTATAAGACAGAAATTAATTTACATAATGAATACCAAGAGAGAGGAAAGAAGAAAGGTAGGAAGGAAGTCTCTGTATATCATTTTTTTTCTAAAAAATGAAATACAAAGAGTGGCATAATAATGTTTTTGACTCTCACTAAAGGGGGCTCACAAACTTACAAGCAGATATTGTTACATTAAAGCAATTTCAATGCTCTAATAGAAGGTTATGTATTTGCAATGGAAAGTTACTTGAATTTCACACTGTAGAGCTGTTAGTGGTAAGTAATTATACAACTGTATTTCCAATGATGAAGTCCCATCACTGTGCTTGTTCCCTTCCCAGTGGAAAATATCTTGTGAAGCAAAGAGTGGCTAAGGGATTCAAGAGGAGGAAAACACATACCATAAAATATAATTAAAAATTGTGGAGGCTGCATATGACAAGAATAACCATAAAAAACAGATACAAACCAGCTGGCTGTTAACAACTTCTGAGTTATAAAAATCTTAAACCTGCTGTAAAGCACTCAATTCGATTTACATAACCACAGAGCTGACATTCCTTTTAGGTTCCTCTGTTGGGGATTTTTTTGACATGTTTTAAGGCAACATAAAAAGCAACTGTGAAAAGAAGACATGTATCATTTTACACAGGAATTCATTCCCGCCTTAAGACTGGGCTTTCAAACTTTAATCTGAATCTTTTTCCTTGAACTGGAAAATATCTTTAATGGGCACTGGCTGTCTGATTTTACAGTATTATTCTTCAGATGTTCATGTTTATAATAACATTGATGCTTTCTGTGTGTGTTTTGTGTTGTGTGTATTTGAGTCATTGGCATTACACAATTTCAGCTTAGTGGTACCCATCCAAGAACCAATAACCGTGGTCTATAAGAAGAGAATAATATTTTGGTCAACCATGACTGAAACAACTATAATTTCTTAGGAACCTAATGATGCAGACAGCATTCTACAAAACTAACACAGCTCGCTGTAGGGAATTAAAAACAAACAAAATAAAATAAAATCAATCGTACATTGAGTGAAGTTTTGATGTATAAGTGCTGGCAGCAGAAATTGCCCAGAGCACAAAATGAGCTTTCCCGTTTGATAATTTGCTTGATTCACTATGTTGCTACATGCAGGGCATTTTATGCCTGACTTATATTTAATCCAGTCACCTGCTTAATGTTGGAAGGGTCATAATTATATACAAGGGTTTTGAATATATAGCATGTCAATATTTCAGGTCTGACATATAAAACACATATATTCATTTTGAGGTTTAACCATTTAAAATATTTTTGGTAATAATTTGATCTAGGGTTGTAACAAAACATAAAACCATTCTATTTTCACTAGGAATAAAGTAAGCAAAGGTATTGAAGTCAGGAGACAACCTCAACCAGGTACTGTTGAACGTGGCCTCAATACCTTCTTAAATGCATCCACTGGGAAGAAGAGAGGCATGGATTTGTGGATTCAAATTCTTACCCTGCCATTTTTTGGCTGATTTTGAGCAGTTAACCTCAGTCCCAATATCTCCATGTACCACATGTACTACCAAAAATTGATGGGAGACAATATGACATAATGTATGAATCCCTAAAATATGAGTTAGGACTTTAAATGAATCTCTAAAATATTTTCTATTTTATGTGTAAGCTGCTTTTTGTTATGTTAGGTTGCCTTAGCAATTACAGTAACTCCTTCAGTTCTTTAGCCTGTGTAATTATTTTAAACAGAAATGACCACTAAGAAAAACAGAGAAATCAGTGTAGTTGTTATGTAGGAAATAATAATGAGTTTACTTTTAGTCATTGACAAATTTAAAATGACGACAGGAAATTCAACTGCAAATGTCCAACATCTAGTGATAAATGTAAAACTGTTCGGTTGGAGAGTACTATGGATAAAGTGATGAAAATAATGAAAAAGGACATAAGTTCATTACAGAACAGAATCTAAACGGGGAAAAACAGGAAAATCAATTTTAAAATCTCTATATTAGTTTTTCCTAGTGTTTATTACAAAGAGTAACAGTAATATGAGTTATTAAAACACGTACACGCACACACACACACATATACATCAATGACCCATAAGAACAATTTTAGTTTTGCTACATTGTTTTATGTTAAGTAAATATGAACTTAATCACTCGAAAATATCTTAGTACATAGCAAAATTAATTTCCCAAGATCTTTGAAATGTAATTTTTCATTAGGTAAAATATAATGGTTTTATTCTTTTGTTGTTTAGATCTGTCAAAGGACAAATTAAAATATCAGGAAAAAAGAATGAACATTATTTAAAATGTGCCCTGGAATATTATAGCATTTTTGTATAATAAAATAATTAATGGAATGTTATTTAATATAGACAATCACGTATATAATTAGACAAATTAATACATCTAAATATGACATAACCAAATGTATGTATTTCAAATTTCAAATAGCTAACTCAACAATTATATTGTTTCCATATAATCCTGAAAAGGAATATAAACTGGCCAGATTATGTGTTTCTAAAATAAAATGTCAAATGAAAAGTTTTAGGGAAAAATGACTCCTTGAAATAAAGTATAATTCTATTTCATAGGCATATTGAATCTTAGAATTAATAATAATAATAATTATAAAATTATTCTAAACATAAAACATCCCTCTACAACACACCTGGGAGAGAGTAGTGATGGCATTTCTAACGAGACTTTAATGCAGTGGTCCACACAGTTTCTCAGTGGGCTAATATTTGGACCTTTTTCCCCCTGTCTTTCTCTCCCATGAGTGACACTCATTTGTCCACTCCTGCCTTCTGGAACAATGGAGAATTAATCTGTAACCGCTGTTAAATATCCAAAGACAGTGATCATTTCCCTCTCCAGAGCCCCAGTTCTTCTGTAAATATCTTCATTTCCTTCCACCAACCTTAATAAAATACCTTCCAGTTCTGATTACCCAGTTTGGACAAGTTGTTTTCTATCATGACTTCTCAAGACGTTACAATCACAAGTGAACACAATACTGTTGATATGGTCTAAGCAAGCAAGGCTGCTGCCAAAGCATATGTATAGTTCATTAGCACCTACATAACTTATCAAATTTAAAATGGACTTAAGTGAATCACCACACTGGCAATAGTACACTGAGGTTTTGTTACCAGATGTAAAACTCTAACTTAGGTTGAACACATCAAATGTTATTGTTAAAAGTGTTCAAGGCAAAATAATTGATGAATATATGTTTTTTAAAAAAATCATGATCAAAATATAATAATCAAGCTGAGCACAGTGATGCGTAACTTTAATCCCAGCTACTCCAGAGGCTGAGACAGGAGGATCACTTGAGCCCAGGAGTTTGAGATCAGCCAATAGTGAGACCCTCATCTCAAAAAAAGAAAAGGACATATAATAACCATAAGTGAGCACAATGCTGCTGAATAGCATGCAAGGCTGCCGCATAGTGATTTAGGAGACAGGCTTGGCAGTCAGGTTAACAGTCTTGAGCAAGAAAATCAGTGCCAAAATTTACTCATCTGTAAAATGGAAACCATATTAACCACCCAAAGACATCTTATCAGGATTAAATGAGCTAATATATGTAAAAAGACTTAGTAACTGAAATATAATAAATCCCAATAGATGGTAACAATTACTAATACCCTAATGATCTGAAAATTACACATTCATTATCAGCCAGTGATTGCCATGAATCTTCAAGCAGCCGTATCACACTCTTTGTAATAATGTAAAATGCTATTTTTTCATAAAAATTGCTATCAAATTTAATTTTCATATACTTGTGCTGTACAAATAAATTTTTGAGTCAAATAATACTCCACCATGATGAGAAAGATTATTCTCTTAACCCCCAGTTTTCTCTTCCTCTTCAGAAAATGTATAATGCTTGTGTGTAACTCTTGGTATCTGCCACTTTGTACCTTCAATTATAGTGTATTGAGTGGTAATGTCATTCATCTTTGTAACTCATGATAAATATTTGTTGAATAAATAAATGGCCATTTCTAAAGTGTATATTTCACAAATGACTTTCGAAATACTCATGAGTATATTTTATGATAACAGATATAACAAATGTTCATTTGAGATTCTCCGCAAAATTAAGATATTGTCTTTAATGTCTATAAATCCTTTCCTTATTTGGAAATTAAGGGTCTGTGTGATTGTGTATGTATGTGTTTGCATGGGACTTCTCTAACTGAGAATAATGTTTATCAAAAGTAGACGGAGTAATTAAAATCAGAAACAGCAGAGACAATAATTCAATAACATCCATCAGTTACCTTTTGTTACTTTGTTTCTCTAATCAGACCTTAGCCTCTGCTAAACTCAGGTTTTAGTAACAACTTTGCCACGTTAAATGTTTTATATAAAACACAAAAAGAGGAGAAGGATGAAGAGGAAGGAGAGCAAAAAAGCTAGATTGAGAGGAGAGATAATTCAAGGTTGAGGAGCAGAGCCTAGGTTCAGATGACAAACATGAACAGATCTTTAATGCAAGAGATATCTATGCCTTTTGGTCAAGGGGTTGTTGGAGAAATGATTCAAGAGTTGACAACTATACAAAACGCTATTGGAGCATTGAAATGTGGTGAAACTCACTCTCAGAAATTTAAGGGGTCCGTCATCGTCATACAAATATTTAGTGGTAAAGAGTGAATAAAAATAAGAAATAGAAATTCTAGAGACTCCAGTTTTTCAAATATTTTTTAAAAACCAATTCGCCATTTATTTGTTAATACTTGATGTAATTCACATGGCCATCTCAGATAATATGGCCATACAGATTTCCACAGTGCAATACGTAAAGTTCATTAATACCCACATAATTTTTCAAATTTAAAAGGGATTTAAGTGAATCACCTATTGGCAGCAGTACATTGAGGTTTCATGCCCAGATGTAAAATCTTAGTTAGGTTGCAAATACCCAATGCTATTGTAAAAAAGTCTCCTGTGTGAAGTAGATTGGTGAATACACGTCAAAAAAAATCATGATCAAACCTGGCATTTTTGTTGACAGACTTTGTAGTGAGGCCAAAGGTGTAATTAGGCCAGAAAATTACTTTCTCACCACTAGAATTGTTCCCTTCAGGTCTTGAGTTATCAGTCCAGAAAATTTCATTAAACACTAAAGTCACTTTAAGACAACTGTCAAAATTAAGCAGAGGTGAATCAAGTCAAGGTTCTAATATTCAAATCTCTCATTGGGATTTTGAGATGCAATACAAAATAAAAAATGCTGTAGGTTCATTTTTCTGTCAAAACTAAACTTTTTGTGAATTTCAGGAACAACCTGTTCCTTTGAAAAACAGAACAAAGCAGAATAACAAAATAAATACAGAATTTGAAACAGTTAATAGTCATAAATGGTTGAAATAATTTCTATTCCCTATTTATCGATATCTTAATGTGAAAATGGTAAAAATTAAAGTATTCACAATTATTATAGATGCAATGCAAAAAGGAGAATGATATTAATGACAGTATTGTGAATTTACCATATCTGCTTTAAAATAATTGGAAAATGGCTATAATATATTGACTAATAACTGGCTTACCACATTTTGAAAAGTGGAAATAAATGGAATATTCTGGTACATATTTCATAGCAAAGTGAGCAAGAACTCAGCATTAATAATCAAAAAGGAAATATATGTTACATGACAATAGGGCTATGAGTGATGCTTTTTTACTTTCCAAAATGTTACAATAATAACCTAAAATTAAATATATGAAAGACAGCTTCAACTATTTTGCAAATTATATCAAACAGTTTAGTGTTTAATAAGCATAGTGAAAAGTATTACTATAATTCTTTGCATCAAAGAGCCTACACTGAACTGTCCTTGGATGCCTATTGATATGTTGCCTCAACCAGGTATTATATCAATTGCAGAAATAAATAATAACATAGAGATTTACTACTAATGAGCAATAGGGCAAATGGAGACCATAAGAATGAATTATTAATAAAAGTTAAGAAGTTAATTTTTCAATTAGTTAGGGTAAAATAGTATGCTTGGGACTTACAGGTAACACAATGTGCCAAACTATTCATAACCTTCAGAAATAACTGTAATAATGTAAAACATTTGCCAGTCTGTTAGTACCACATCATTTAACAAAGTGCAATGTAAGAAAAAAAGGTACAGACTTTTCCACAAGCACTCAGTAAAGTGACAGCCAAGTTAGAAATAAAATTCAAATATAATGGCACATTAAGGAATTAAGCTTAGTCATGAATTTTGAAATATATTTTTTAACATCTTTCATTTGATCCTTTTGCTATCCCTACACCATGCCTCCAAATCATGAGACTAAATATCTCAACTCTTTAAACTATAACTACTTAAAAATACTTCTTAAGCTTTCCACCAGTATTAGGAGGGAAATAATACTATCAAGGAAATCTTACAGTGTAAACTAGTGACTAGAATGCCCACAACAAAAGGATTTAACTTATTTGTCTAATGTGTGAAGTTGTGTTGTAAGAAATTTTTGAAATTAAGATTAAGTATATTAATAAAAATTGCAGGTTTTTAAAAAATTAAGCATATTAATAAAAACTGGAATTGTTTCTAACAGAAATTCTTCCATTAATTTTTCATCCATGAAAAATGCAATTCATCCTGTTTTAATTCTGCTCAAAATATAAATGTTACCTAAAGAGATTAATGGACTCCTTGGGAATAGTATGGATGACACGGTGAAAAAAGGATTTATAATTATTCATCCCTCAATTCAATCCCCAATTGAGCCCTTCACTTCAACTTGAGGAAGTTATCTAAATTTTGTATGCCTTAATTTATTCATCTGTAAAATGGGACAAACAATACTTCCTTCATAAATTGACATAAGAAATAAAGTATATATTAGCCACTAGCAAAGTTCGTACCATGTAGTATTTACTCAATAATGCTTTGCACTCTCCCTTATTTTAACCAATATATTTATTGATTGGATAGTATTTAATTTAACAATGTTTTGGCTCAGATTGTGCTAGCAACTGAATACAGAGTGTTAAAAAATATAGACATGAATATTGATTCCATATATAAAGTAGTTGAAATTTTTAAATAAAATGTACATGTATCTGGTAAGTTATTTTTACTTCTATCCATTGTATCATATGTACAAAGTCTTAATAAATATACATTATAAGTGCAAGAATATCTATAAAAGAGACATGTGATAAGTGGTACTATGTAGATAAGCAACTATTTTCACAAAAATTTCAAATATTTTTAATTTGCAAAAATACTCCTTTTTGTGTTTTACATCTGCAATATGGCCATGGTTCTCCTAAACCACATGATTAGGATTATAAATTTGAATCAGCTTTTAAAAAATTTTTTTCTAAAAAGTATGCTCTCTTTGAATGTATTCATTGGGTTTCCAAATATGCTGCTTATGAAATGCTAAATCCATGCTAAATTATAGAAGAAATAAGAAGTTAGTTGAAAATGTAATGATCATTAATAAAAAGATGACATAAAGTATGTCAAAAGAATAAAGAACCCTGCCTGCTAGTTAATGTGCCATTTCAGGAACAAAATTAAGTGAGATAAAGTAAAAAGTGAGGCAGCTGCTGATGGAAAATTCTATGTACAGAGGTGGGGTTTTTCCCATACAGAATAGGAATATTTACTCATGAAAGACTACAAGGTGTTTTCAATAATATTTTGCAAAGAGAAACTGGAGAAAAAATAGCAGCACACTCAATTCTTTACATGGCTAAGATCTCACTTTAAATCTCTCTGATTCTTACAGATAAAAGAAACACAGACAGGTAATGGTAGTCCATGTCACATGTGTTTAATTATAATCCTGAAATTTAAGACATTAATGCATAGGAACCCCAGAAGCAAAAGATTTCCTTGAATTCAGGCCAAGAACAACAGTGGTCTAGGCAAAATTGGCTGGATGGACAGTCAACACATTCAAGGAAAAATGAAGATTACTGTTGAGATGATGGGATGGTGTGCTGATGGGAGTGATGATGCTGACAGTTTTTATGATCAATTTGAAGAAAATCAGAAGAAGCAACCACCCCATTTCATTAAAGTGACAGTATTGATATTTGGGGGAAGTGCATATTTCTAAAATATCTACATTCCAATAGTTCTCTCTCATTTATACATATAGTATTCTATTATAGATGATTGATGTGGAACTCACTGTAATTTCAAAAATTCATAGAATATTATTATGTCATGAAATCCATGCCGAGAAAGCAATTGCCATTATAAATCAAAAAGACAACTCATATGGACAGGTCATATGGTAACGGGTTGTCCTTGGAATGGTATCTTTAAACTTAATTTATTCAGTAAGTTACTTAAAGTTTACGTACGATGAGATGAATCTCAGGCTCAAATAACTTCAAAATATCATTATAATGTAATAGTAAGAGATTAATTTTCTTAGAATTTAGAGGTACTTGCATTTATATTCATTTGAATCAACATGATTCCATGTAATTCTACTTAAAGATTTTTGCCCTAATATAATTTCCTAGAAATATTTTATTAAGCAATATAAGAAGACAGATAATACAAAGGGCACTTACTGCTTTAATAGATGAATGAAGGTATTCAAATAGAAGGATAGGTTTTAAAAACTTTCACAATGTTACATTTTCAAATTTAGAACATAGATGTTTTAATAGGAAAATGAATAGCTCTAAAAATTGACTTCTAGGGAATAATGGGAATAATGTTTTACTAAAGGGATTAAACATTTTATTGACTTTAATATTGACTATTTTACATGTTTAAAGAGAATCTTGATGATTGATATAGCATCACATTTGTAAGTCTAACCCAAAATAATAACTTTCTTTTACATAACCATTTAGAATAAACAAAGAGTGTTTGACCCTCTTTAATCCTTAAAATTCAACGCTGTGTTTCCTGAAGTCATATCCTTACGTCCCAGGAAGCAAGCTCAAATAATTATATATTTAGAAAAATAGTCTCTCCACAATTATGGCGTTTCTTAAATGAAAACTAATGGGAATATATTTTATTTGCATAAAATGACATCCTGTCAAAGAATTTGATGTAGGATGCATTTCAGTGAATTAAATATGAATCACAAAATTCCATATACAATGATCAAAAACTAATCATTAATATGAGAAGAGGATTGTATCAGGAAAAGTAATGTTTTATTTCATCTAATTTGAAGGTACAAAACCAATTTTTAAATAAAAATAAGGAAATGATTACAACCTGATGCCATAAATATAGGAAAGAATCCACCATTCCCAGAACTGATGTGTTTAAACAGAGAGATAAATAATTGGTATTCCATTTGGAACAAAGCAAAATACCTATTTTGAAAATCATCATAATAAAACTTAAAATCAGAGGATATCTTGCAATGTAACACTTTGCAAAGTGTTTTGTGATACATTAGCTCATTTTGTTCTTCACAAAGTCCTACCAAGTAGGAGATAAAGCAGATCTTATGAAGGTGGTTTGTAAATGTTGAAGTAGGTATTTCAGAAGGCAGCTTGATGTAGGAAAATAATCAATAAATTGGAATCAGAAAATTTGAATTGACTAGCACATAATAGTGAAAGTTCCAACAGGGCTCTTAACATTTTTTTTTCCTCTTCTCTAAAATGATATCGTGGGTACCAGTACCTACGTGTGATGATGCAACCAAAGAGGCCAAGTAGTGTTACTTAGGGTCGCATAGCTAGCAAGTGATGAAAAGAGAATGAAAGCCAGACCTTTTAGTTCCAAGTTAGGGGCCACATCATAATACTATTTTGTTTGAAAAATAAACATCCTTTAAAGAGAAAAGTCATAAACTACTCAATGTATCTGAAAATTAGAAAAAAAATCTGTGGTGGTTTTCTGTAGGAACCGGGTTTGTGGCAACTTTAATTAAATTGTAAAATAGCACAAAAGATCTTTAAGTAGTTTAGTTTACTGTATATATCTTTAGCCACATATCAACAAGTGAACATGATTAAAAGCTCTCACATTAATTATACAGACTACTTCCTTAATGAAGTGCAAAAGTGTTTGTGTAATCTGATTCAATTTATTGAATTAGGTTACAGTTTTATCATTTTGAAAACCAGCTTCATTGTTTATTTTACAATATGTCAATCCATTTCCAACAATTAAATAGCTCAGTATACAGCTTTAATCAATTGAAAGCAATTTCCATTTTCAAGGTCTACTACCATTTGTAGTGTCCGTATTTCTGAAAGCAATATATGACAGTTTGAGCATATATTGTAACGGTAGCAATGACATTTCATATCCATAAAGCTTATTTTGCCCACAAGCACAAGTTTATAAAAAGAATTCAGTGTTACTAAGTCCTGAAAAGTAAATATGTAATAAACAAATTTCAACATTAAGTACCTCTATTAACAAAATCTACAGGCACATTTATGTGAATATGAATAACTTGCCAAACTAAGACTTCCTATACCTAACCTATACGTTTACAAAGTTATCAATTTCATTTTTAAATCCAATGGTATTGATTTGAGCATAGAAAATCAGCAATTATAATTAATAGCACTGGGATCAGACTGTTTGATTACAATAATATTTCACCTTTGTCTAGCTTCATTGTTTGCAAAATGCTGCTATAAATTGTGTTATTTGACATTCATGGCAATTAGAGAAGAATAATTTTGATATAATAAAAAGATTCTTTCTACAGGTGAAGGAAATAAAGGATCAAAAATTTTGAATGGTTGAAGTATTATACACTTAAGAAGTAGTGTGCCTAGAAGATTACTATGACTTTAGAAATCAACTCCTCTCTTGATATTTTATTTTTTAAATTGTAAAGTCAAATCAAAATAATTCAAAGTAAGTTTCAAGGTCTTTCATTTAAATCCCTTTGGGGTTTATGTCATTCTATCATCATTTCTGATGATGTTCATTGGTTAAAATAATGCTATCTTTTTCCATCCTTAGTTCCAAATCCTATCACAGGTATAAGTATTTCTTTATATTATATTCAGTAATTACCATTTCCTCCTATCTACTAATTTTACTGCTATGGAACCCTTCAGGGGTACTCGTGAAAGGAGGGTAGAGGGAACAAAAGAAAAAACATATGTAAAAATGTCTTTCAATTGGAAAAATAGTTTTTGCTTGCATACCATAGTCCCAGTTTTACTCATGAGCTAACTATTCCATCCATAAAAAACATGTAGCAAAAGTATGATTGCTTAAAAATACAAAGCATTCATCTCAAAAGTAATTTTTAAAAAACTATGCAAAAAACTATGAACAAATATAAGAATATAAAACCCTGAATAATGGAAAACCTTTAACTAAAAAGGTACCATGTCAAGTGTGAGAGAAAAATTCAAAGTAAAATAAAATAGAATCATCAAATTTTATACTTAGAAGGAAACACAATGGTCTTCCCCAATCTACCGCCCTCTCAATGCAGAATTACTTCCAAATTTCCTAACAGTGATTACTAAGGGGAAAAATGGATGGTGGATGGTCAGCAAGGGAGAAAAATTGTTTTAAAACTATTACTGTTTTGTACCATATACAGTATAGCCTATGAAAAAATTAAATATAAAAACTATGGCTAACAACTTTTCATCCTACTTTCCTCTTGAACATTTTTGTCAGAGCAAAAAATTAAGGTTTTATTCGTAGTAAGTTCTGCTCTTAGACAGTTCTTCACATAGCAAATCTCTTTCTTATGGAAGCCAATGCAGACCTGTCTGTAATTTCAGTCTATCAGTTAGATTTCTGTCCTCAGAAGAGCACAGTATTATTCTACTCTATCACCCACTTTCAGACTCTCTGTAAGTGATCCTAAGTCTACACATCACTATTATTTCCAAATCCCTATCATCTAGACAGTTCTCTTAATGCTCACCAGTTTGTCAAGGTCCTACTAAAAATTGGGGTGCCATGACTGAACATAATATTCCAGATGTCCTCTGAACTGCTGAGTAAAATAGTATTGTTGTTTCCTTTTCTCTGGACTTTATATTCCTATTAAACTTAATCCATTAAGTTTAGGATTATATTAACACTTTCTGAAATTCTACCACAATGTTGATTTATATGATTACAGAGGAAATCCTTCCTTGTTTTTCATGCAGAATGTCTTCAAATTAGGTCTTAAGTTCATTCATGAGTGGGGCAGTAAATGTTTTAGGACACAAATGCAAGGTTTTATAAATACTGTGATCTATCCGGCTTTTGCCAATTTCTCTAGAAAGTTTTGGTCCTATCAGCCCTTGCAATTAGCAATTTTACTTCTCTACAAAGGAGAGAGTAAAGTTGTGAAACTTGTCCCCAAAAAAGTATGGAGAAAATAAAAAGAAGTTCCAATATGGTATGGTTATATCCTTAATAACAAACGTAGAGCACAGTATTAAGGGAAGGCATTGTAGCTTTGAGGTTAGCCTCAGGGAGGAAAGCCTATCAAAGAAACTAAAAAAAAAAAAAATGCTACTTATTTGCGTAATGTTTGTTCTACATCTTTTAGAAATATTCATAATATGTCTATAGCAGAATCCATTGTTTTTCCTGAATAAACAGTATTTGTATTTCTCACATCTCTTGGTTAGGGAGGGGCTAGGATAGTAATAGCACCTACTATCTGTCTAAAAATTATGGAGCGATAAAAGACAACAGGTGACATAAAACCAACGGATTAGAACCCTGCATAAGAATTTCACAAATAAATGGATAATCTACAAAGCTCCAGCTAATCTATACAACATCCACAGTCATACTATAAAGTTGCCCGAAAATTTTATTTGCTTCTCTTAATGTAAATAAACTTCTCTTATTAAAGGAGGCATCATATTACTAGAAAGAAAGCAAATAATACCTTACAATTAGTTAATTAAGAACATTAGCAACTTCATTACTGCAAATCTACTGAGAGAGATGTGTAAGCAGATTATAATTCTTAGTACAGTCCAGTGTAGGCATATGAGGCTACAGAATTCAATAGAAACTTGGAAGAGAGAAATAAATTAAGGACGAAAGGATAGTAATTTTTTCTAAATTAAGTATAAGAGGCCTGTCCAGGAGTCTAGTAATATGTGGCTATTTAATTAAATCTAAAAATAACATATCTTTGCTCTAAGAGCTTAGAAAAAATATTTTTATGAATTTCTATGCTAAAACAGACCCAGGGCATATTGTGATTTAACTGAAGTACTCGATTATAATGTATATTACATAGGGGAAATAGTAAATATATTTATTATATAGTTCTTCATACCAAAAGCTGTATTTACATCCAGTAAAATTCAGAGGTATATTTGATTCATATATGTATTAAATTAGTTCCATATCAAGATACTTGGGTACAATGAGAATTCTAATCCTCAAGGATTATATACTATAGTGCAAATATATTGATATATACTTGTACATACAGGAATTGTAAAGAAAAATATGTTCTATGCTGCCATGTTATTTCTGTAAATATTGCTTCTCTAGAACATCAATCTAAAGATAAAAATTTCATCAATTGTTGATGATAATGCTTACATGTAGCCATCATAATCTATAAACAAACAAATAAATAATGCCTTCCACATACTTAGTATACCTCTGTTAGTCTCTAGACTCTGAATCTTTAATCTGGAGTCTATCTGTGTTTGATAGGATTTCAGAAGCTGCTTAACACATCAATGCTTAAATCTGTAACTGTGAAGCATAGTAATTCATCTCAGAAATCCTTTACTAAACATTTATTAACCATATTCTTTGAACAAATATTTATTTTGGATATCTGCTCTGTGCCAGCAATATTCTATACACTAGAATATCACAGTAAATAAACTGACCAAAATCTCCCAGAGGCTACATTTGTGAGAATGTCTACCACCCCACCCTTGTACTTTTCACAATACCTAGCTCAGTGACTTGCTGGGTTTGGTAGACTGAGAATGGCCTTCAAAATAATGCCCATGTCCTAACCCAGGGAACCTGTGAATGCTACTTTATATGGAGAAAGATTCTTTGCACAAGTGATTTTATTAAGGATTTCAAGATAGGGAGATTATCCTGGATCATACAATGTACCCTAAACACAATCACAAGTGTCCCTATAAGACAGAGGCAGAGGGAAATTTTACACACACACCACACACCACACACACCACACACACACCCACAGAGAAGGCCACATGACGGGGGCCGGGGGGAGGCGAGGGGACAGAAATTGAAGCAAGTTGACTACAAACCGAGGAATGCCAGCAGCCACCTCAAAGAGTCAAGGAATGGCTTCTCGCCTAGAGCCTCCAGGAGGGAGTGTGGCCCTGCTAACACCATGATTTCAGCCCAGTGATGCTGATTTTGGACTTCTAGCCTCCAGAACTGGGAGAGAATAAATTTCTGTGGTTTTGCCACCCAGTTTGTGGTAATTTGTTATAGCAGCCATAGGAAACTAATAGAGTGCTCAATACAAGTTTTAAACTAAATAAATCGCATGAAGTCTAGCGTTCGGCCTGGCCTTCCAAAAAGGAAAAAAAAGAAGAAAACATATCACTTTATTTTTGTCTCAAAGAAAAAATACAGAGGGAATATGTATTAAATAGTTATAGGTTAAATGTGATACTCTCAAAATGCTCAGTGATAAAACCTCACAAATGTTCCCTAATATATAAATGTATGAAAATAATACATACACATTACATAAACATCAATGGTTTAAATAGTTTATATCTTATTTATTCTTTGAGGGAGGCGTTCAGTAGATTGTTATGTTTAATTTATTAGTGGAGACAACGAATCCATTTGTGGCTGTTTTACTTGTGCATTCTTCTGTTATCCTTTCTTGTGAATCTCCAGATGGAATACAATGTATTTATTATAATAAACTTCTCAATACATACAAGGCACAGACTCACACTGTAAATTTTCTCCTGAGAAGTTGAAATGTTTAATGCATTTAAACTATTATAAATGCTGATGTTACAAAAGAGGTAGTCTGGATGTTGCTGCTGATTACTAACATTTAGCAGAAAAAATAACATAAAATTTGAAAATATGTTTTTGAATTGTAAATCAACATGAGAACAATATTATTGAAATTTTTTTAAGATAAGAATGTTTCAGTGGGATCAACTCTAGATTAATCTTTCCCTGGTTCAGTATTTTTCCCAAAATGACAAATTCACAATATATAAGTTCTTACCTTTTAAATACAGTATATGTGTGTATAATCACTTCTTTACCCTGAATGCATATTGGTTATGTGTCTACAAGGTCACAGTGAGAGAAAAGATATATCCAAGAAGCAAAACTATAAATGATTCATTCATTTGGTTTGAGTGTATTTTTTTAAAAGTAGATATTGGATAATTTTCTTTTAATGTCAAATGCAAATATTTGGGACACAGTAAGTTACTTCTTAATACTTATATGAAAATTGTATTTCAAAACCAATTTGCATTCTGACTTAAAGATAAAATTGGAAAGTTGGCCAAAAACACTATGCAAATTGCACTCCTGGCACAAAAGGGGAGTATTTTGAATTCCTAAATAACCCTTTTCTTAATTGTAAAATAGAAAAGATTCTATAAAAAGTATGAATGTTATTGGAACTCTGTTGCTAGGATGAATTTATTCCAAACTGGTATTTATTATCAAAAATGATTTATGACAAGTGCTCAGTCAAAATAAATGTAGTGACCACTGCAGGAGGTATTGCCTTGTGTGACTCTACAAAGAACTTTCTTTCTTTCACTAACTTCAACTTCTGGTTGCTATGGCATCTGGTGACAACCATAACTTTTGGAAATTATCACCATCTGCCCACACCCCTCCTAAGATTTTTTTATACGCCCACTCAAGCAACCAAAATAACAAACAAAAACTCCACAAGCAATCGCAAAGATTATTGTTTTGTTTGGTTTTGATTTTGTTTTTGTTTTTTTAAACTATAGATACCTAAGTACATAGTATTAGAACTGGGAAAAGACACATTTTAAAAATTTAAAGATAGTTTTTATTTCCCAAGAAAACAGATGCCTCCAGAGAAGATGATCATTTAACTAAAATGTTCAATTGTTGAAAAGAAAAATTAAGGAATGATTAGGAACAAATCAATGGATATTTATAAATTTGACTAAATTAATCAATTTTATTTTTACAGGGCCAAGTTAGGCAAGTTTGAAGGTAAATTTGCATTTTTTTATCCTTTTCAAATGTTACTACTTGGAATACAAAAGTGCAGGTCAATGTTCATAGATAGACTACAATTTATAATAAATCTTAGACAGGATTTAAGATTTGGGGGTATTTTTGTTTGCTATTTTCTTTCTTTTTTATTTTGAAATTTGTATGTGTGTCTCTATGTTAGTTTTAGAAACATTAAGTCTTTTAAAGGTATTAGTATAACTATAGACTCTTGGAAACAAACTTTAAAAATTCAAACTCACAGGTTAAAAACAGTAGAAATTTTATCAAACTAGTTTGCTTAATATCAACAATATAGATACATAACTTTATCATTCAGTTTTTAAAAAATAAATAACACATTTCACTTTCCCCATTTCAGGAAGGACATAAAAATAACATTTTTTAAAGAAAGCAGCAAATATAAATAAAGTCCTGTGATATAACAGTCTATATATTCCTATTAAATCATATTGCCCCAGTACACTAAATACTTCCTGGGAGAAAGGTGTTACACTCCTTGAGAACTGTAAGATTTCTTTAAGATCATTAGAATTGCAGTTAATATTTTAAGATAGTAAATAATATGTTCCCCAGTATATTAAGACATTCTTCTGTATTCCTTAAAATCTAAACTTCTGCATCTAAAAAACTTTTATATAAAAAGAGAAATTATATTGAATATATTTCCCAAGAAAACAGATGTCTCCAGAGAAGATTATCATTTAATTAAAATGTTCAATTGTTGAAAAGAAAAATTAAGGTAAGGCCATTCATGTGCAACATTCAAACTTCTCGCAAGCTCAAATCTTTGGACCAATGTCTAAAAAATAAAAGTATATAAAACAGGTAGTAGTGAGCTCACATGCCCTGTTCTAAAGCCATTTACTGGGATCGACAGAACACTGAACTTACACCCCCTTTCTAATCTAGTCTACTCTCATAATGAGCCTCCATTTCATCATTCTTCTCTAGAACATGATGGCTTAAGGTCTTTTTCAAGTAAGCTTGACAGAAGTCCTGGTTTGTGGGTTCAAAACACATTAAAAAGAACAAAAGTAAAAAAGCATATCTGAAAAGAAAGGCAGAGCAATTGAAATACATACAATGATCCTACTTCAAGAACAAATGACCATATTGATGAGCCAAACTGAAACTATCTTCAGTGTCTCTGTCCACCAAGACAGGAAAGTGTGTAATATATTTCAGAAAGATATCTTTCAAAAATAACTTAATATTTTGATTTGGGGTTTTGGAATGTGAAATTTATTTAGAAATTTCATTTACCCCAAAGTTACTGTGTTAATTAGGTGAGGTGTTGCTATATGTAGATTTTTATGGCACTATCTTATTTAATCATTGCTTTGGTAATGAAGTATTTTATACTCCTCACTTTAAAAGATTAAATATTGGCAGACAATTTGAAACCAGATCTTCCCTATTTTAATATGAATAAAATATAAGATACATTTTGCCCTTCAGATTACAATGATCAAGTAACAATTAAGAGTCAATACAAGCTTACCAAATACAGAAAAAGGATTGTTAAAATGGTTATTATATTAAAAAAAAAGACTCCAAACCACAGTTCATGAAGGGGTTAATTATGTCACAAAGACTCTTAGGCGTTTTTTATATCACACTTAAGTCTTTCAATCATAAAAAATATGAAAAGTTAAGATTTTCATACATAGTACAAAAGATTTTCCTATGTAGTTCCAAAAAGGCACATTTTTGAAAGAGGAAATGCTATCATTTAGTTAAATATAAACAGTCAAAGCTTAAGAAAGTACTACATTTTTTCCAAATCCCAAATTTAGAATTAGAATATCAGGCAGTAAGATTCAGTTACTTCAGAAACGTGACTAACTAGACAAATGGAAGTGATGATACCTGCCTTGTGATTGGTTCATTTTCAGCTATTGATTTCATTTTTCTACATCTCAATTTTTCATGGACAAAACTACCATAAAAACACAAATCTCCATGGGAATTTCAGTTATTTGCTACTAAGAAACTTTGGTGCATTGCTGAAAAAAATTAAATATATAAAATGAACAAATAGCTTAAAATTCAATTTAACTGATGTTTGATAAATATCCACAAAGGTGAATAAACTTTTCAGATGTTGCTGCAAAAATAAAGGCAAGTTAGAGACAGTCATTGACTTCAGGGAAATTTCACCCAAATATGGGATGTGAAATCCAACCACCCATGATTATATTAGAGCATACAGAGAGACAAAAGTTACAAAGAAAAAGAAAATAC
>JAKFHU010002140.1:6100000-6180000 GCA_023783475.1 Daubentonia madagascariensis
TGGCTAGAATGCAGTGGCATCATGATAGCTCACTGCAACCTCAAACTCCTGGGCTCAAGCGATCCTCCTGCGTCAGCCTCCTGAGTAGCTGGGATTACAGATGCACTCCACGATGCCCTGCTAATTTTTCTATTTTTAGGAGAGACGGGGTCTTGCTTTTGCTCAGGCTGGTCGTGAACCCCTGAGCTCAAGCAGTCCTCCCGCCTGGTCCTCCCAGAGTGCTAGGATGACAGGCGTGAGCCACTGCGCCCAGCCCAGAAGGGAATTCTGAAGGATGAGTGAGACACGGACGAGACAAGCACACTTCAGTGAGAATGTGAGAAAGGAATGAAAGCATGAAAATGTATGGACGTACTAGATTGTTTCAAAAGAGCTGAGATAAGTCAAATGAGAAGAGGAACGTAGGTTGAGACTGTTAGACTTACTGCCTGGGGCCAGATCCTGCAGAATTTTGGAACAAGAAGAAGAAGATTCTTCCTTTGCATTTTGTTAACCAATAAGGATACTGCCCTTCTTATTGTTCTGAAGTATTTCTCTAGCTACTATTAATACTTCTTATTCTTCATTACTGTTCTTCATCCTTAGTTGGATTTTAACTCTTGTATTTGCCTACGGTCAATCAACAGCCCTCTGGTAGTCTCCATTCTTCCTGAGTGATCTCTTCTGTCATCATCACTTAGATGATAAGGACTAAGGGCTAAACATACATCTAAGGCCCAGATCTTTCTCCTGGGATTCAGATAGATTAACGCTTATCTACTGGAAATCTCCGCTTGGATATTCTACAATAACCTAAGACTCAGCTTGTCCAAATCTGAACTCAGCATCTATCCCATTAAAGCCTACTTTACTTTTCCCGGTTCAGCAAAATGGCACCTAAATTGAATAAGTCAAAAATCCACGACTCAGCTCTATCTTTTCCTTCTCTTAAATACTCGAACATCATCTCTGTGAAGATACCTTTCTCATCTATTTTCTCTTCTATTTCTCTACTCCTATCTTCCAGATCAATCCCTCATTTCTTATGTGTTCTTCCATTCCAGCTTTCCAAATTCTTCCAAGACCTAACCTCCAATTTTGTCCCACTCCAGAGCCTCCTACTCTCCATACTAATTCCAGAAGAATTTTTGTAAAATGCAAATTTGACCATGTTTTCCATTTGCTTAAAAATATCAATGGTTCCCTATTGGATTCACAGTTCTTGGCGTGGCACCAAGGGCCTCCAATAGTTGGCCCCTGCCTAGTTTTCCAATTTCACCCATTTACTTCCACATTCACAGCTTATATTTGGCCCTACTGAATTTCTTAACAATTTCCTGGGTTGCTTTGGTCTCCTATTACACTATCTTTATCGGTGCTGCCTCCCTTGTCCTTTTCTACACCACCCCTTTGACATCCCCATTTTACCTGGCTAAACCTGGCTAAACATTAATCATCCTTCTCACTAACCAATTCTAGTTAATTATTTTCCACGCACTGATAGGCTATGGTAAACAACTCTAGCATAGCTCTTTTTGCACAGAATGCAGTAATCTGCTTATTTGTTTCACTCCCAAGACTGCATGGCAGAAAGTGCATAAAATACATCTGCGCATCCTTAGAACGTAGCTCACTGTCTGGTTCACTCTATGTATTTAAATAAATTTTAACCCTATTTGTAAAACCATTTCCCCTAAATTCCTCAAGTACCCTACCTCACCAATTCCAGTGGTCGTGAAGTTTCCAGGAAATGAAAAGTAAGACACACAAAAAATTTGGAACTCTGAGTCTAAACATAATGCTGAATCTCGTAAATCTCAAGCCCAGAGAATGAGAATAGAGGCTTTGGGAGATCAAAAGCAAGATGCCATGGAGAAAGTAAGGAAAAAAAGAGGAAGTTAAAAGATTTAAAATTTTTAGCCCTTTAACTTGTTTTGCTTGTAAAGCAAATGAAACTATTTAGGAGTATTTTATTATTCTGGCCACAGGAATCGTCCCCGACAGCCCTCACTGTGGAAGGAGAAGTCAGGCTACTAAGTAGGAACACTTTAATTCATGCTGTGATTAGAATAGACCCAGTGGGCTCCTTTCACCACAGATATCTCCTGCCCAATCTATCACATTGCCTCAAATTCCACCAATAGAGATTTATTGCTTTCAGTCTTGAAGCTTTAAGTTCTTTTAAAACCTTTCATTAAAATGCAAATATTCTTGGTGGTGGTAACACCCTAAAGCCATCAACTAACACCCTACTGGGGATTATTTTCAATTAGGTGAGAGCACAGTCTTGAGATACCTCAGCAAAGAATGGAAGGGATTGAAAGAAAAGACTTGGAAGGATGAGTAAATCACTTACCCTTTTGCCTAAGAGCAAGACTACAGGCAACCTTTCCTTACAGTTATGCACAACTTCTTGGCTGAGGGGAAGTTGGAAAATTTATGCATTAACATAACTTTCCTCTATCCCTTCAGGAACTACAGTTAGGTCCCCTTATTGACAGGCTTGATATTTTACTGCAATCTTGGTCACTAACATCCAGGGGGGTTGAAGACTTCAGGAAGGATAATTGTAAAGTACTTGAATATTCAAATTCCTTTCAAGAGAGTTTTAGGGTACTACCAAGAGAACATGTATACTGCTGGGGCCAGAAGCACAGATTTTATTGCCTGGGTAGATCTGGCTGTAATATTGGATTTACCAATTTACCAGAAGGTGCAGCCTTAGTCAATTTACCTAACCTCTCAGAGTATCTGATCAAATCAGGATTTAACAAAAAAAAAAAAAAAAGAAAAAGACTTTGTGTGCTTTGTTAGAAATCAGTTATTCTTAGAAAAAAAAAAAACAAAAACTTAACTGAAAAGAAGAAGTGAAATAATTAACAAAACCATTTTCCTTTGGAATGATCAACTGCCTCAATAGTAGCCACTTTCTACACATCCTTATCTACAGCAGTGACCCAGATCTATCCCAGAGGATCAGAGCACGCTGAACTCCCCTAGTTCTAATCAAACAGAAGACCTCACTTAAATAAATTATTACCCTTAATAGCTTGAATAAAATCACAATTTATGACTTTGGTAATTGTTTTTGCCAGCTTCACACATTAGCCATAGTACAGCCTTTAGTATTTTCAAACATCTGTATTAAAAGAGGAAAGCAATGGCTTAGAGATGTCCAAATCCACACCTAACACCCCAAACACTTAGAAATTCACCCAGGTACACCCTTTCCCGCAGTTCTGAATAGACCCACCCCCCCACACACACACATACGCAGACGCACCCCAGATCACCAGGATAGGTCTTCTTTCCTTAGTTTACGTCACCAAATCACTCTCACGCTAATATCAGTCTCCCTCCCACAACTGTATAATGTTTGCTAATTCTTCCTAGTCCATCTATGTTTTTTATTCAAGGTGAAATCAAAATCTAACTTACCAAAATAAAACAAAAGTGATATTAACAAGAGGCCAGTGCATCAAAAGAGTGAGAGGAGTTGAAAAATGTTAGGGGAGGGTAATTTTTCAATCCCCACCCTCCTCCACAGACATAATCTTCTGATAATCTCTTCAGTAGTTTTTGAGAAATTAAGTTCAATTCTCCAAGATTCGGGGCAGAGAAACAAGTAAAATCTAGAAAGAAGCTGTGATGGCTACAAATTGGGAAATGTGAAAGTAGCTGCCCAGTAGAAATTTTGAGTCTGAATCTTACCTGCTTGGAGAAAGGAAAGAAGGGTTCTGTTCAACCATGCATTCATTCATTCATTCATTCAAGAGAAAAGAACGACTGTATACAAGCACAAGGCTAGACATTAGGGTTGTGAGAATAAACACACAATCCCTTCTTTGGGGAGGAAGATAAAATTGAATAGTCTGTGGGGTAACAGTGTAGCCAAAAAATACATGACAGTAAATGAGCATTGAGATTAGTCTTAGGACACTAACAAGCATTTAGAAGTGAAACCAGCTTGCTAATCAACAAGAGTTCACTCGCCCTCTCCAATCTATTCACCCCAGGAAACCTCCAACTCTGTTTATATTCTGCGTATTCTTCTTCCAGTAAACTGTTTCTACAAACCAAGATATAAGAGAACTTTATATATACATACTTATGTCATATTATATATTAAATATTACACATTTACATATAAATAATTTATTTCTGATTGGAAAGATACAAGTTGCTTAATTATTTGCATACCCTCTCGAACATTATGGAGTCATGAAGAATGATGTTTATGAGTTTATGATAACATGGGAAAAAGCTTATATTCTATGTATCATAAAAAATCAAGATATTAATATAAACCTGCAGATATGGACATATCAGAACACAGGAGAGATAGAGAAATCAAGTAAAGTAAGCAATAAATACACAAATAAAAAAGACTGAAAGGAAATATACTAAAATATTAAGAGTGGTTATCTCTGAATGAAGAATTATTTATTTTTTCTACACCTGAAGATTTTTATTTCTCTGTCATAAGCATATGTTTAAAATATAAAAACAAATTTTGAAAATTAATTTGACACTGTGATGACTCTGATCACATTTTTCAGAGACTTCATTGTGGACAAATCATGACCCTGGCTAACCTTTATCAGGGCCTGAGGTTTACCTCTATCTATATCATTAACCACACATACTTGTCCTCTTAATCTTTCTCTCCTTTCCATTTGAGTTTTAAAATATCTTCCAAAAAGCAGATGATTATACTTAAGAATGTTATCTTTGTGGGAACTATAAAATAAGTCTAAAATACGAAAAGTACAAATAATCATTGATATCTTCCCAACTAAATCAACCTCAGCAAATAGATCTAGCAATGCAAAAGGATAAAAAGGATTTCCCAGGATTAGTGTGTGTGTGTGTGTGCATGTGCATGTGTACACATTTCAACAAAAGAAGCAGCTGATTTATAATCCTCAATTTATAAATGCATAGTTTCCTTTAGAAAGATATTAACTTATGAGTTGAAATTTTTTTTTCGGTTTTATGAAAGACAACAATCCAAATAATCCAGAAGCTGTAGGACTAGCATTATTTTTCCTTTGCATGGTTTTTTCCTATAGCTGGAAAAACTTTGAAGGATACATTATTTTTTTAAATGGTGACACATATGAATACTTTCTCATTCTCATGTCCCACATTTGTTTGCACTTTTTGTCTTCTCTGTGTAGGTGTGTGTCCCAATCATGTGTACTCAGTACAAATAGACTATTAACTAACTCATCAAAGAGAAGTTTTTCCATGGTCATCAAATATAGAGTTTCATGGGGCAGGCACTTAAAAACATGACCAGGGGACACTTGGCAAAAGCAACTTCAGCTTCAGGCTCATGAGCAGAACACACAGCACTCTCAACTATCTACATAGCAGGTAATGCAGTACAGTAATTTCAGTTATGTAATTGAACAAATACATAAACAGATATACAAAATAAAAATGTCTTGCAGAAAAAAAATTTAAATATATTTTAATAGAAAGCTTTTGCATTCAAATTAATTTGCATACATATGTTTTGTGGAAGAACTTGACACATTCTCAAAGCTTTTAATATTTTTGTTTTGTGGGGCAAGTTCTCAGAGCTTTCCCTAATCTCCAAGAATGTGGTAAAATAAGCATTTACTAAACTTAGTTCACCATGAAACCTGTTATTTCCAGGGAGTTTGTTTATTTCTTTAGAGGCTTGTGCTCTAAAAGAATGTGTTCTACTCAACAGTATGATTTAAATTCAAATTGTTAAAATTCCTCAACATTATCAAACCATGTTCTATGTGTCATAGATCACATGAGAATTGTCACATAAGAATTATTCTCCAGGGACCAGGAAAACAGTAATTCACATATTTTACTGGATGCCAGAATGTGGAGTTATTACCCTTCCATCTTTGCATTGACCAATATATCCTGAGGATTTTGTTTACCATTACCTATTAATATCTTACCTATTAACAACCCTGCATACATATTTGACTAAATTCTGTGGTTTAAGTTGAATAGTGGTCAATGTAAGAAATAACTGGGCCAAAAGGAAAGGTTTGCCAAGCAGTTAGTCATCTAACTTGTAATATTTTGACTCCAGAATAGAAGAAATGGAAGAGTTGATAATTACAAAAAAAAATTTGACATCAGTAAACCAAAGTCATCACTAACAAAAAATAAACAGGAGTTGAAATTAGCTATTTTGGTGAGAAAGAATTATTGCGGCCTCTGACCTCAGAAGTCACACTGTCTAGAACTGAAATAGCACAGGAAATTTATTTAATACAAAAGCTGTTTCGAAGGCCAAAGACAAAATATCTGAAGTCTCCAGCTCAACTGGACCTACAAAATACTGAATAAAAAATTATCCCAAAATATGAATTAAAACATATTGGAATGTAACTAAGCCACTCTTAAGCATTTGTATAGTAAGTGTTAACAATTAATGACAGCCTAAAATTCTGAAGAGAGTTTCTGTCATAGGTTATATACTTGGGATAATCTAGCCTCTAAAGCTTATAAATCCTCCACTCCTTTTTTTGAATCTATACATGAGGGCCAAGTTAAAAAGATTCTTTAAAACCCATTGAATATATTAGGTATATTAATTTCAGAATTATTATATTAATCTTAGTTTAAGATCCCTTAACTTAGTGAATATATTTTTTGAGCATAAAATTTAACATATCAGGAGTCTTGGTATATTCTTGCATCAGCTGGAATTCTTTATATCAATGGTAAATGACTCTTTATAAAGTATATCAAGGGCTGGGTGTGGTGGCTTACGCCTGTAATCCCAGCACTTTGAGAGGCCGAGGAGGGAGGATTGCTTTAGTCCAGGAGTTCACCCTCAGCAACAGCAAGACCCCCATCTCTACAAAAAATTTTTTAAAATTAGCCAGGCATGGTGGTGCACACCTGTAGTCCCAGCTACTCAGGAGGCTGAGGCAGAAGGATCACTCAAGCCCAGGAGTTTGAGGTTGCAGTGAGCTATGATGACACCACTGCCCTCTAGCCTGGGAGACAGAGCAAGACCCTGTCTCAAAAAAAAGTATATCAAGTGATTTATCAGTAAAAATATACCCATTTTATGAATATTTTGTGGGACTAAAAAGCAATTTCATGCAATTTACAGTTTTAAAGAGACATAAAAAATTTAATGCTATTTATTTTTACCTTCCTGTAGCATTATACATTCACCTACATGATATTTCTCCCAGAGTGCATACTGTTTGCAAATTTCATTAGTGACATGTTTGTCTAGAAAGCTAAATATTTTTAACCTTTCAATCACCTTACAATTTTCTTTTCTTCCCCGTAAGTCCCCGTAAGGCCACAGATGATTCTGCCCACAACACATATTTTTTTCAATTATGTGCAAAAGCTCACTAGAATCCCCTAAAAGACAAATCCTGAAATAGTAAGAAATAATTATAAATGGCTTTCTTTAAGTTTTGGGAAAAGTTAATACTTTATTGGCTCTTTCTCACAGTTCCTGTCACATCTCAAAACCATCTTCTATAAAATTTAAATTTACTAAAAAAGGTATTCTAGTAAAAACATATGGTATTGAAACCAATCTTTTATACAAACTATGGACTCCATAATCAAAAAGAAGTGGTCTTATTTATCGTGATTTTTCAATTTAAATTTCAAATGACTAGATCTTCTTGGCAATTACAGTTGCCTATATTTTTCTTGAACCAAAAGCAATGCATTGAGTCTTTTATTTCAATGGCACTTGCCAAGACCCTGTTCATAAATGTGCACTGGGTATGGTTGACTACCATTCTGATTTTGCAAATCATTGTTAATTTGGCACCAATATGCACTCATTGCTCCAATCTCAAAATAACATCCAACTCTCCTTTTGGAGGACATGCCCTTTCCAACACTCTGAAGAGCCTCTTCCCAAATGTTTTCATTTTATTTTGGAATAGTAGATAAAATAATAAAATAACTGCAGTTATACTGTCTAACTTTCAGGCACTGTGCTAAGTTCACTATGTGATCCAACTCTTTTAATACCCATAACAAACCTTTGAGATAGGTACTATCATTATCCTTATTTTTCTGATGGGACATTGAGACATCAGAAAGTAAAATCACTTACACAATATCATACATAAAAAGTAACACAGCCAGGTTGTGAACCAAGGCAATCTGGCTCCAGAGGCCAACCCCTGAGCGCCATGCAATACTGCCACTGTAGCATATTTGCTTGTTAACTTAGTCAACAAATATTAATTGAATATATTAATGAGCCTGACTTTACAATATGTATTGGAAATACCAATAAGATACTATTCCTGACTTCAAATAGCTCACAGTCTATTTTGGGAAACAAATAGGTATGTAGAGAATTACAACAAATGATGTTAAATACTGTAGTAAATGTTTCAAAGGAGTGTTGTGGGGACACCATCACGGGGGTTCTTCAGGACAGATGATAGATGAGCACGCAGGAGTTAGTCAACCGAAGAAGAGGAAAAGGTGCTAAGTAAGGGGCAGTCCACAGAAGCTTATCCCACCTTACACACAGAAACACACACACACACACATGCACACACACTTCTGTAATGAAGTCCTTAATTACTCAAACTCATCTTCATTTTTATTTCTTTAGAATGGTTGGTATCACACAGCCTAGCTTTTAATCATTTTCTAATAGTTTTATAGGTCACATCTTTTTTCTCTGTATTGTCACCATACTTCTGACTTTGGGAAATGTGGTAGACACATAGCCGGCACTGAATTTTGGTCGCACATCTTTGGGACATCATGATTTGTTTACTTACTTTAAATATATCTTAGTTGTGATGTCTTAGTTTAGGGGAATTTAAAAAGGCACAATCTGGTATTATATAATCAACTATACAGATGAAATTTCTGAATCTAACCAGAAACTAACCCATCTCCCGTTCAATATTTTACTGTAACAGGAGTTTGTATACATAACAAAGAAATTCATTTATTACTCAATTAATTACTCAATTGAGTTTTATTTCATTTTTCTGTAATTACTTATTATCTCAATCTTGATCAAAATTGTTACCATATTTATTTGCTATATGAGAAGAAAACACTTTGTAAAGAAATTATAGCAAACCAACAATAAGGAGAGGAAAAAACTACTCTAAGTGTGTGTCAATCTTTATGTAATAAAGCAGCCATAATCATAAATTTCTGGTAGAGTAACTAAGTCTACACACACACACACCACACACACACATGCACAAACACATACATACCCAACAACTTTGGATAAGTAGTACCTTCTTACCCACGGTTTTACTTTTCACAGTTTTAGTTACCAGTGGTCAACTGATGTCCAAAAATAGGTGGGATACAGGTACCATAAGATATTTTGAATGAGAGAGATTGCATTCACATAGTTTTTATTACAGTATATTGTTATACTTATTCTATTTTATGTGTTGTTGTTGTTAATCTCTTACTGTACCCAATTTATGAATTAAACTTTACCATAGGTGGGGATGTATATAAAGGAGAAAACATTATATATATCCCGGGTCTCAGTCATCCACTGGAGGTCTTGGAATGTATCCCCTTGAAATGTAACCCCCATAGATAAAAGGTACTACTGTATAAGCATCTGAATACATAAATCACAGAAGCAGAAATAATAGTTATGTTTGTTTTAAACTACTGCTCCTTAGAGATGTAGTTTCAAATGAGGGTAAGAAACAAAACCTATTAAATCAGAACTCAGAAAATCTTGTCTTCCTGCTTATGAATACAGAGGCAAGATGGTCGACTCAACCTAAAATGCATGTTTTCACCCTCCACTGACAAGTTATTTTTATGCCACCTCTGGAGAAAATGTACATAACTAATTTGTTTGAGAAACCTGTTATAAACAAAATATACATCCACCATTCCCCTCCGCTGTGTAACGTATGGGGAGCTGTCAAGAAACACAGTCCTAAAGCACAGAGATTCAGATACCAAGCCCAGAATTCAGAGACCTCCTGACAACTTTTTGATACTCCTGTGAGGATTCTAGACCTGTGAACAAATAAAAGGCTGATATTAAGACAGACAAAGATTTGCTGTTTCCAGCCCGCAGAGATTTAATAACATGCTTAATTCATTACCTGACATAGATGTTACATGAGCACCAAACATTGCTGTTAATATGATTTACATTAATTGAATTTTATTTAATACTTTGTGAAAATGTTTTCTTTAATGAATGGCCTTTTAATACTAATGTTAGATAGTAAAAGAAATTATGATATGAAGTGCCTGAATCACAAAGTTGGAGAAGACATTGGCAATTGTCCTTTCAAGCTTGCATAGACTTTGTTTTAGTATGGGATTTTTTTTCTCCTGGAATATTGGGCAGAGGCTGATTTTAAAATCTCAATCATTATTCTAATTCCTATGTTTCTTTATTTATTGATTGATAGCTGAATCATAGTCTAAAATACTAAAAAAGCATTGTCTTAATAGTGTTCTTTAAATTGACTAAAGCATAACAACTTACATGTAAAGATGACACATGTACATGTACCAAGAATTCTTCTGAGCACTCTATGTATATTATAACATTTAATTCCAGAAACTTCTGAGATGGAAATATTAGTATTTCCATTTTATAAATATGGAAGCTGAGGCAAAGATATGTTGAAGTCCAGTGTTACAAATAACAAAAGTATATATTTTCTTACTCATTATTTCAAATGAAAAAAATGTTTCTTGATTAAACTTTGTGTCCAACATTACATTAGAGACAAGTCTTGGGGAGGTAACACCTATTATGTTTTGATTTCTTAAAACAGAAGATTGAATTCCAAATTTCAGTCAATTTCTTTATCTGACTTGTTAGAGAATTTTCTAATATTCAATATTCTTCCTCAGTCTCAGTCAGACAAACTACCATCAGAACTATAGATCTGACGACTCAGCTCAAATGTGTTCTCTTTTTCCAATTTTATTAGTGCATAAAGACATGTGTTAGGAAGCCACTGGATGCAAACGCAGACCCTAGATAACAGGACAGCAAAAACCAAAGCTCTGCTTAAAAGTGGGCTTCTTATTGGTAGAATACATAGTTAGTTATAACACTAAGCTTCAATGACCTTAGAAAAAGAAAAGAAAGAGATAATAAACTTTCAGATAACACAAAGAAGGAAAAGGCATTTGATGTGTCTTGAAATGCGAGTATTATTTTGACTAATGGAGATAAGATGAGAAGAATACATTGAAGGTCTTCAAATAGCATGGCCAAGGGCTCCAAGGCAGAAAAGTATGGAGTGAACAGAGAATGGTGGCTGGGTTAGGCCCTCAATATATACTCCACCCGCACAGAATTAGTGAGGTCATATTTGTAAATTCAATATGTTTCTTAGGTGTGTTATAGTACCAGCTGTATTGCAAGGCCTTTGAGATAATGAGGCTTATTTCTTTTGAAGCCCTCCCCAACTCTCCAGTTTAGAGGACAGCAAATTATAAGTGTTCAGTAGTGCTGACTAACTCAACCAAAAGGGATGAGCTTGGTAACAGCAGATCATATGGTAAAAGACAAGGCAAATATTGAGTGCCTAGGACGGGGCCTTCTTAGAAGGCCAGTGTGTGATCTATTAAAACATTTACACTTAGCAAGTGCTAGTAAGTGAATGAAGTAAAATGGCTCACAATTTTGTAGGTTTTCGTGAGGTTAGCATGAAATTAATTTAGCTGTTATTGTCAAGACAGAGATTAAAAATCATGAGACCTAATAACTGAATTTACTACGCAATCATCATTATGCTAAATACTTTGACATTCGTTATATGATTTAATCTTCACAATAACTCTATGACATAAATATTATCACTATGCCCGTTTTACAGATGAATGGAATGGTTCCTGGTGAGAGAAGTAACTTGCATAGGCCATAGACTGTGGAAGTAGCAGAACTGAACAGAACTAGGTCTATCTGAACAAAAGTCCATGTTAACCATAAAAATGTTTCAACCTTCAAGAGATTTACGTCAGAAGTAAATAGCCATATCTAGATGATTTTTGAAATTCACTTTTAAGGCTACATTTCTATTCCACAACTCTGAATATACTTGCTATTTTGAAATATTTTTATTATTTTGAAAAATAATTGAATGTTCCCATCCCCACGCCTTTGCACGTACTATGGCTGCTTCCTAGAAAGCTCCTCAGTAAGACATTTCCATGCCTCACCTTCCCTAACTACTATACAGGGTAGCACTGGGTCCACCTAATAGCTCCCCTCTCCTATCCCACTGCCTTTTTATCCTAAGCATTCTTAAGAAATAGTATATATCTATTTACTTATTTATTGGTAATTATCCATCTTTGCAAATTACATAAGGGCAGGAACTTTGAATTTTTTGTTCACTTGTATATCCCTGGTATATAGGAACAGTGTCTGACACAAAGTAGGGACTCAATAAATATTTACTAAATGAAAAAATTGACTGAATGGGTGAAGGAAGGAACAGATGCTCATTGCTGATCTATGGCCATCTGAATCTACATTGTCTTAGTAGTTATTTAAGTCCCTGAAAGTCTGGGACTATAACTCATCAGAGTGTTTTGTGTGGTGCCAATTTGATAATGATGATAAAGCAGAAGGCTTTTGAGCTATTGCCTTCTTTGCATTATCCAACCTCTAACAGAATACTCTGGATCTATCCTAGTTCTTCAAAATGATGTGGCTGGAAAGAGTAATCCATAAAATGTTAAACTGACGGCAATCTGTCAAACTTGAAATCATCAATCAAAGTATTCCACACCCAAATATGTACATTTTTAAACTTGGTTTAAAAATCTAGACACAATAGTTAGATAGACAGAATGAACAACATTTGACAGCACACCAAAGTGACTATAGTCAACAATTACTTCTGGTATACTTTAAAACAACTAAAAAAGTGAAACTGAAATGTTCCTAACACAAAGAAATGATAAATGCTTGAGGTGGGGGATCCCCGATTACCCAGATTTGATTATTGCACATTGTACGCCTGTTATCAAAACATCACATGTACCCAATAAATATATACAACTATTATGTACCTGTAATAATTAAAAATAAAATTTAAAAAAATCTAGACACATATACTTAAAAATTTAATTAACATTTCAATAATAAAGTATGTATTTTTAATCACACAATTTAACCTACGCTTCTAAATTGTCAAAAATAAACCACCTTTCGACTAAAACAGCACACTGTATTCTTACAGATTCTGTCCTATACATGCATGGTTATATATGAAAGCCCTAAAATATTGCATTTAATACCATTGTAAGGCTATATTATTCAAAAAAATGGTGTCAAAAAATTTGCTAGTTGAAACAGTTCCCCATTTTATGCATTTAAAAAAACAGATTAAATAATTTCATGCTTAAAAATTACACAAGAGTAAAAGAAAACTATCCTTAGGATAGGAAAAAAACTTTATAAGCATGGCATTAATAGCAGAAACTATTAAGAAAATGATTGATAGAATTACATACATATAAATTAAAAACATTTTAAAGAAAATTAATGTTGAAGCCGAGCATGGTGGCTCACGCCTGTAATCTTAGCTTCTCTGGGAGGCCGAGGCAGGTGGATTGCTTGAGCTCAGGAGTTCGAGACCAGCCTGAATAAGAGTGAGACCTCATCTCAAGGAAAAAAAAAAATCAGCCAGGTGTCATGGCATGTGCCAGTAGTCCCAGCTACTCGGGAGGCTTAGGCAAGAAGATCACTTGAGCCTGGGAGTTGGAGGTTGCGTTAGCTGCAATGTCGCCACTGCACTCTACCCAGGGCGACAGAGTGAGGACTCTGTCTCCACAAAAAAACACACAAAAAAACAATGGAACTAGACCACCCTCTTCACAAAAAAAAAAAGAAAGAAAATTAATGTTGAAAAAGTGACAAAATAGAAAAATGTATATGTCAAAGCCATATGTATTAATATATGTCAAAAGATTAGTACCCTTAATTTATAAATAATGAAGAATCCAATATTAAATGACAAACGAATATTTATAGGAAAATAACACAAATATGTATTAATTAATAAACATATTAAAAGATTTATACCCTCATTAGTAAATAAGGAATTTAAATAAAATCAGATACAAAATGTAATATTATGTTCATCACACTGGCAAAGCTAAAACATACTGATACTACACTGGTAGAAGTACATATATAAACATATATATTAATAAATATAATATATATACTTCTCAAAGATCATTTAGCTCTATTTATCAAAATTTAAAACATGAATACTCATTACACCAACACTTTCATATTAACAAATCTAAGAATTCATCCTAAAGAAATGATAAGAGAGATAAAGAGTATGCAAAAATAAAACCCTAAAGGGATTGGGTTGAATAAATTATAGTGTATCCTAGACTGAAATTCTAGTCAATCATTAAAATATATATGCTAGAAAGCTAAGTAAAAAAGATACCAAACATGTCCATGGTAGATTTTTATGTGTTGTATCAGGTTAGACCACAGCATGATCACATTTATATATGCTATCACTGATTTTCCTCTTGTGGATTCAAGTACATATTATCCTTACTTTCTCTTGATTTGTTTTTTTATTTTTTAAAAAATATTTGGCAGTGAAAAAGTTTTTGTGTTTTTGTATGTGTGTTGTTTTCAATCAGGAAAACAAGAAAGGTAGCAGAGCATCCAGAGGTAGATTAAGTGTTACTAAAAAAATTATTTTTCAAACACCAGGAAAAAAACTAACATTTAATACTATTAAAATGTTAGAAGTAAATTGTGTATATACAGAGGAATATTTTATTTTAGAAGAGTATGTATAAAGAAAAATGATTAGAAATACATTCTAAACTGCTTGAATATTAGGAGGGTAACATCTAGATTTTATTGACTAGAATATATAACTTTGCTATTTGCCTTCCCCAAATTGAAAAACTTAGGACAAGTTCAGCCTTCAACGGTCCTATATACCAAGTGATGCTACAAATGCAAATAAATATTTTTGCTACAACGTATAATGTAAAAAAATTCTTATAAGAAAAAATGATTAAAAAATGAATATAGACATATTCATAGAATATAGTATTGCTGACTACATTGAAAAAAACTCCTACCTTTACTTACACCTTGAAGTCAGACAATATTTAAATTATATTTCCTTTTCTGTTAACATTTAGCCTGACTTCTGAAAACTAGCCTTCCATTTTACCAAACACAGTGCTTGTTTAGGACTCAACAGTGAATTTTATTAACTCTCAAGGCCTGTCTGAGTGACAAAGAGTAATATAATATATCTGCTTCTTTGGAATAGAAGCTCCTTATTCTTTTATTGGATTCATTGATAGGATTTACTCTACCTCACGTGGGTGGTGTGTGGCAAGTACTTCATGAGCAAATCCTCCTGGTATGTAAGCTGTTAATCTGAACAGCATGAAAAAAGACAATGGTAGAATATTGCTATAGAAGATATTTTGAATCAATCCAAGGAATTTCTCGTTTTCAACCTTCACACAAAACTTTTCATAAGGTTTGAAGAAATATATGAAGAGATGGCTTCCATGTGTATTTGTCACATTTGTCAGATGCATAACTAAGGAAGTAATATCAAAACTTGTATTAGTTCTTCCAAATATATTTTACAGCCAAATATATAAAATTGCTATATTCTCACTCTATGTCAAAATGTTGATTGATTTTCACAAAAAAATTTTGAAAGAATGCTCCTTTTCTTATTTAACTATATTCCTGAATTTGTACTGCTTAAAACAGTTGATTACATAGTCTCAGTTTTAATTGCACCTTTTCTGTTGTTTTCTAGTCACTGTTTGGTTGACCACCTAGAATAATTCACTCTGAGATTCTGTGAAAAGTGGACCCATGCACACACACACGGAGTTTGAATACATGTTGGCATTGTCTATATGAGCTGAAGTCAGTGCAGCTAGCAAACAGATTGAGAACAGGGAAAAAGAAAAGGCAAAGAAAAAAATTGATCTCAGCAAAAACTGGGAGACAATCCTGCTGTTAAGACAGAAGGTTTAGGAATATGTTGAGAAATAAGCAACCTTAATTTACATTTACATTTGAGGACATGTCATAGATTAGGTTAGATCACCGTGACTACATGGACCAGGACTAGTATGCACAGATACAGTAATATTCTAATATTGCAAAAAGGAAGACATTCTTAACTTCTCCCCCCTCTATGTAGCTAGGATATACAATGCAAACTTTATATCTAAAAATAAAAATTAATGCAAGCTGATATTTTCCAATTTTTCACATCCCTGACCCCATCTTAGCTTTTAGTAAGTTAAAAGAAGTTCAAAGTAAATTAACTTTTAATAAGTTAATAGCAAAATCCACGGATCTCAACTTTAAATTGACTCAACTTAATTTAAAAACTTCTAAATTTTAACTTTAACTAGTGAATTATTTTCTAGGATTTTTCCTGCAATTTTAGAATAAAAAATACAAAACCAGCATATGATGCAAAATTTAAAATCAGACATGCTAATAAACCTTTATCAATTCTCCTGATCTTAAAGTATATAATGGATTTTCATAATTTGCTTGTATACATGCAATTGTCTATTAAATAAGGTACATTAAAAAGGCTATTAACCAATATGCAAGGACAACAGTTACTTAACAAAAACAAATTCACTTAAATTGATTTTTTCATAAATGGTTATATATGTATTTACCTATATGAAATCAATAAGTATAAATGCTTATTAAATGACTACATGATCAACACATTTTCTTAGGTAAGTACATATTACATCTGAGATTTCGTAATTCAATATATTGATAATTATCACATTTATAATTAACACATGTAACTTCAGATGCACTTGTTTTCCAAAAATTATAATACTTTATTCACTGCATTTTTCCCATAATAAATGATGCATATCACTGTGTACCCTATCATAAAATATTTTCTATTTGATGATTCCTTGTTTGGATATATAAGTGAAAATCACTTAAGCGTCAAAGAAGGAATCCAGAAAGATTCACTTATAAAAGGAAATGAGAAATAGTGATAGAACAAAAGGGGGATTGATATGAGGTAGTTAAGGGAGTAACCAGATTTGGAGAAGCAATTTAAGATGCATACTACAATGATGGCATAGAAATAAAGATAAGCAAGGTTTCTGTGAGGTAGAAAGATGAAAATAAAAATCAGAAATAATCCTGTGTGAGATGATAAAGTTTGGGTAGCAAAACAGAAGAGTAAATTAATTCAAAGAGTAAGAAAAATTTAGGTTTCATGATGAGGTGTCAATGATTGTTCAATTCCATCCTGTTTTATAGTGTTTGATTATATAGTTGTTTTTAGACATGGGATCCTAAACTCCTTGTGCACTGCTCTGCTGCAACATTGCAATAAAGTTTAATTTTCTATGTGAAGAGCAAGTGCCATGATGCCAACTCTACAACCTAGTTCCTCCAGCTCCATAACCACCAGTAACAACTAGCCAACCCCAAATTATATAAATTTGTAGGTGTGTACAGACACACACGTGTGCACATGCACATATGTGCAGTGTGTGTGCTTTGGTTTCTGCTATCTGCCTTCTCCTTTTCCTCTTCTTCTTTTCATCAAAAGAATGTCTTTAACATACATATGAATAAAACTATAAAAAACTCATTTTTTTCTATTCTATTCTGTTCCAACATTCTATTTTTAAAAATCAAGCAAAGCGCAAGAAATGTATATGCTAAACTCAAATTATTCACCTCCAAAGACTTTTGAAAAATGTGAAATAAGTTCTCAACTTTGAAATGACTCTAAACTGCACATCATTTTCATATAAACTTCACCTTTACAATAGTAAATTAAAATGAAAATCATACAGTAAATTTAAATGTACATTTCTTACGAAAAAATTTTCAAAGGTTTGCCACCAATGAATTATTTTCTTGATTAGCTTAAAGTACTATGAAACAGAGAAGAAACTAATTCTGGGCTTATATAAATGTCTACCTTCAGTAAGCTTAACAAGCAAACATTAACAAATGCTTTGCATCCTATTTCCTTACAACAGTCCTATAAAACAATAAACTTCTGAAAGCAATTACTTTAAATTTATTTTTCCTCTACATTGAAGCGGAAAATATTGTCACGGAAAAGGTAACATTGAACTTGTATAATAATAGAGATTTATTGAGACAAGGAACAATGTTGATTAAAAAAAAGAAAAGCATTGAAATACACCCTAACATCTTTCCTGAAACACATGATAATAATTATCTTAGGAAAAGGTGGTGCTGACAACAGCATAAATGATGCTGCCAAACGGAGAGTTAATTTTATTTTAAAGGATTAAACCATAAATTACTTCTTTAAAATTAGTGAGAAAAAAATAGATCCTTTCTAAAGTCAATTTAATCAATTCACAAGAATTTTGCACAAGAGAAAAAATTATTAGACCATAACATTCCAAGAGGTTATATGAGAATCATATTAAAGAGCCTTGCCACTCTTATTCAGGAACTAATTAGGAATATACATGACTGGATTTTCAAATATCTATTTAACAACTATATTCTAACACATTTATTGCCATCTCAATCAATAATAGATTTTAAAATAGTAGTTGGTTAGGTTTCCACCACTTTCAAAATGTTCTCTTTGCAAAAATTCACTTCTAAATAAGAACTCTAATTTTCTTACTTGTGTGACATATATTAATGGCATCTTAGCACAATCAAAGTATAACAGGCATTTAACAAATTCATGTTGACTAATAAACACTATTGTTCACAATTAGCTGTTCCCTCCGTGCCCTTGCCCTGCTTTCCTACAGGTGGTACGAGAAAAATACATTTCTTCATCTTAGAATGTTTTCTTCTCCTTCTACTTTGGGCTTGGGTATGGGACTTGCTGTGGCCAATCCCATGTGTGCAGATGTAACATATGCCACAACTGAGAACTCTGACATGCGCCAGCATAGCTCTGTCCCTTCCTGAGCTTCAGCTCTCTTCCAAGAGAGCACGTGGCTCAACAGACCACAGCAGAGCTCAACAGAGATGTACCTGACCAGCAGCTCTCAAATAATGTGAGCTAGAAATAAATGTTGATTGTCACAAGCCAATGAGATTTTGGTGTTGTTTGTTGCTGCAGGTAAAGCTGACTATGCAAGATGCATCATAAATAACATAATTGTTTTTTGTAACCATTTAATATGTAACAGCACATACAGTCCAGAGCTCAATTACAGATACGATGCATCAGAAGTAGACAAACTTTTTGTGAAAAGAAATCCAAAGCCTTCAACAGCTGTGACTGGGGTAAGGAATCTGCATAGGAGTAAGAGTAGATCCCTAATCAGAGCAAATCTACTCCTTCCAGCTAATTTTTTATTTATCTTAGGGAAGAGAAAGAGGAGAAAAAGTTTAAAATGATGATACCGATTATGTGAAGCCTACATGTTATAACTTAGATGTACTGGTAAATACTAACTGATTGATGATTGCACTTGATTATTGACAAAGAATCCAAAACCATCTGCCCAAATATGGCGGGGGGGGGGGTTGGAAGGTGAAAACAGCCCTAAAATAAAATTCTTGCAAGGTGAAAAATTTTTTACTGAGTTCAAATAGAGTGATACAAACTGACTTTCCACCTACTCAATGATGACATCCAATATCTTTTCAAATAAGGAAAGGTAGATATAAACAGGTTTGAATAAAAAATTAAAATATATTTACCCTAAGTATGCTTTTTACATTTATATATACATACATATGTTTTGTTTTGTTTTGTTTTTCTTGAGACAGAGTCTTGCTCTTTTGCCCAGGCAAGTGCAGTGGCACCATCATAGCTCACTGCAGCCTCAAACTCTTGGGCTCAAGTGATTATCCTGCCTCAGGCTCCTGAGTAGCTGGGACTACAGGCGCATGCCACCACACCTGGCTAATTTTTAAATTTTTTGTAGACATGGGTTCTCCCTATGGCACTCAAGCTGGTCTCGAACTCCTGGCCTCAAGCAATTCTCCCACCTTGGCCTCCCAAAGTTCTGGTATTACAGGAGTAAGCCACTGCACCCGGCAACACTTATATTTTTATGGTAGCAATGTTGAAACTAGCACTAAGCTATATTTCCTAGCACATACATAAAGAACAATCCATTGTGTTTGAAGACAATGATGCTTAAGATACAAGGTTTAGGACAGGACCAGAAATTATCAAATAGCTAAGAAGCACACAATGATTATTGTAAAGGTAAACTGTCATAAGTGTTGGACTTAGTTTTCCTCTTGTAATATCTTGTGTTGAGATTTTGACCTTTATTCGTCCAATGACTCCAGGTTGGGAATAAGATTAAAGTTCATGACCAGACACAAGAAAACATTGATCTTACAGCAGTATTTAGTGGCCAGAATGCTATTGGCTACACCTCTCAGTACATTGGGTTTCACTTGAAGAAATTAACCTATTTGCAAATGAGCATTTGCTTATATTAATAGTAAGTAGGTAAAGACTGCAGAAGTGTATGGAAGACAGTGGTTTAAACATCATTAAAAAATCATCATTAAAAAATCATTAAACATCATTAAAAATGAATTTATTCAAAAAATGTTTTTATGGTTTCAAATTCTTCATTGAATTCACACAACCCAAGCTGATAAATGAATGCATAGGCAGATAAGCAATATGTTAACTACCAAAAAACTCCTCCAATCCTTTGGTAGCAAACACTTGGGAAAATTTATTTCTGCTATTAAATAGCTAAAAGACTCTGGAACTACCACTTCTATCCATATAGGGAAAGTATTTTTTTTTCCCCTAAGAATCAAGGATATCAAGTCGAATCTCTTTTCAGCATGTCATGAAGTTTTCTCCAATAAAACAATCAGTAATTATCATATGGTTCATACAAATTTTGTATGTGAGCTTCTCAATTCATATCTCCTCTTCCCTCTCCTCCACAAGCCACCTCATTTCCATCACTTTAATTTATATCTTTATTCTTTTGTACCCTTGTACAATACCATATATATTATTTTCTTGTTAGAAACAGTCCATTTTTTCTTATCAAACAAGAAATCTTTTTGTCTAGTTTCTTGTTTGATAAGATCACAGCCTTCTACTCACAAATATTCCCTAGGCTTATCACCTAGCATCAAATCACATAAAAAATTCAATCAGGTTAAACTACTTTCTAACATTAACATTATAGAACTAAGAACAGAAACCTATATAGTCTCAGAGTGATTGAGTGGTATTTTATTATGTACATCTTCCTTGAGATTCTATAAAGAATCAGAAAAACAGAAAAGGGTAAAAAATTAGAGTACATATATTTTTAATCCTCCTTAATTTTAAGAAGTTAGTATTGATTGAAGCTTTTGGATAAAATATTTGTATTTTTTACTTACCTATTGAGTACAATGTATACTATTCTAGTGATGGGCACACTAAAAGCCCTGACTTCAGCATTATACAATTCATCCATGAAACAAAAACACTTTTACCGTGTAATATTTTGAAATAAAAATCATAAAAATATAAAGTAAATCTTTTTATAAAATTTGCTACAAAACTTAAGTCAGAAGACAATAAAAGAAATATTTGTATTTTTTACAATGACTAAGATACGTTTTTAAATAACAGCCTCCTTAATTGAAATCCCAATAAAGAAAACATATTTGCAAATATTCAGATTTGAACTAATCAAAACAATGAGACATAATTTCACAATGTTTGTTATTTGTTTTTTAGTAACTGAAATTTAGTAAAAACATGTGATATGATTACTTGGATACCTTCCATCCTTCTTACATGCTGTCTTGATACAAAAATAAAATTGATTTTCTTACAAGTATTAATTATAATGTTTGCTTTATGATTTCACTCATCAAATGTTTTTTCAGAATAACTTTGCTTATGGTAATTTTCTTCCATTAGACAATTTTATTCTAAATCTATTTTTCTGAATAAAATATTCATTCTTATTTGAAATATTACATAATGTCAAATAATGCTAAAATGCATTCATTCTGATACTAAGGTCCACTTAATATCTTCCTTAAACTCTATTTCAAACTGAATTCTCACAGTTGTAATGAATCTGCCTCAGTAGTAAGGGTCTACTTTGGCTATTTAAGCTGTTTTAAAGATCTTATTGATAAACCAAGATTCTCATTTTAATACCTGTAAAAACTTTATGTCCCAAATTATTTAATATTAAAGTATTTGAGAAGTGCTCATTTGAATACTTTTCTCTCCCATTGACATTTTCATATTCAATTCAGTACAATTTAGTGAGCAGCTCTTCCTATGAGGAAATTTACTAGGTCAAAGAACATCAAAGAATATTAAGACATAGACTGTCCAGTCATAGAACTCACAAGCTCTAGGGGTGACAGACACATAAAATACATGCAGCAAATATTATGTGGTAAGTGCTACAAAATAAAGGTATGAATTTTCTTGAGAAACTGTCAGCAGGGCATGCAACCTGTGCAGCTGCAGAAGACACATGCTTAGAAGAGGTTCTTGTGCTGGATTTAATACTCTGTTGTCAGCATCTTAAATTATTACCATTTTTAAATAAAGGGTCCCACATTTTTATTTTACACTGGACTGGTCCTGAATGTTAGCCTGTGTAGATGGAAATCAAATGCGAATGGTGGGCTTTGGGGAACTAGAGTGGCTCTAAACTTCCCAGAATACTTGAGATTTGATTTGGATCATGAAAGTAAATTGAAATTTGGCAAAGGGGAAGAAGGTAAGGAGAGGCAAATAATTCCAAAACAAAGATGCAAAACAAAGGCAAGAAATAAAATTTGCTTAGAAATATTAACTAGGGTCTTACATCTAGGGAACATGAAATTAAAAGGATAATTTGTAATCAGATTTCCAAGGTCTTTAAAGGCCTCCCTAGATACGTTTATTTTATTTTATTTATAAGAAGAGTGATAATTTTAGGCAAGGAAATGAAATGAAATGTAAATTGGTATAAATGTGAAGTTGTGGAGAAAGACTGGCGGGTGGGACCTTTGCTAGAAGATAATGGCGAAAATCTAGATTAAAAAATGATGACAGGCTACAGGAGAACGACACAGAGAAGGATGAAGACATGAGTACGCAAACAAACATTCAAGGGCACACAGTGTGTTATAAACACATCCCACTATTTGTGTTTTATTCTTGAAAGAGAGCACAGAAGAAAGTTTCACCAGGCCCAATGAAACGGAAAAAATGACAATGCACTTGGAGAGTAATCCAAATTCTTTTTTCAAAAGGCTAGTAATCACCTATAAATTAAAATGAAGCCCTTAAGTTGTGTAGCAAAGGACTAGAAATTTTTACTAAAACCAAAAATGAAAAAAAGTAAAAAACAAAACCCTGATCAAGGATCCATTCAACATACTTAATGCAAACTATCTTTTCTGCATGATTTATTCCTATACCTCTATCTATAACACCAAAACAATCAATCAACATACCATATAGTCAAATTAAATACTAATATTAAAATGAACTGGGCATGATTGAATCAAAGCAGCTAATTTATTAATTTTTTTCACTTTTCAATTTAATTCCTTTGAAATAGGAATGTAATCATATTAACTAAAGATATGACTGCTTCTGGAGCAAAGATTCTCATGGAAGATCAACATAATCTCTTTTTTTCAAATACAGATCTGCAGAGAGACATTGTATATTTTACTTTGTGCTAAAATGCTTAGTTGAAAACTATTTAATAAGATATTTAAACGGAATTTTTCTGATGTTTTCCAAATCAAACTGCTATCCTTTCTTTTGTGCAATTTCATCAATATCATTTGTGAAATTGAAGAATATATCTATGCATAACATATAACAAAGAATGTGATAAATAAGTGTAATAATTACAAAATAATCTTTGTTGAAGATTTAAATAGCATACAGTGATTTTTTACAGTGTAATTGGGTTTGCAAAATATTCAGATAAGCAAGCTAACAATTCCCAAGTTTTGTTTTTTTATCAACCACTTTTCTATATAACCTTAAAATGTTGCTTGTGATTGTTATTTTGTCAATCACTTTTCTCAAGTTTTCCAAGTATTTTGTAAATGATTTTAACTTATTCATAGCCAAACTTAACTTATACATGTACTATTTTTAATATTGATTTATCATCAATATTAATATTTTTATAATAATTTTAATATTGATTCATAACATGAATAAAACATGTTATTTATACACTGTAGTCTTCCCTTATACATGGTTTTGCTTTCCACAATTTCAGTTGCCCACTGTCAACCATGATCCAAATATATTAAACGAAAAATTCCAGAAATAAGCAATTCATAAATTTTAAATTGTGTGTCATTCAGAGTAGCATGATGAAATCTTGATCAGTCTTGCTGTGTCCCACCCAGGACGTTAATTCTCCCTTTGTCCAGTGTATCCAGATTGTATATGCCACCTACCCATTAGTCACTCAGTAGCCCATTCGGTTATCAGATTAAGTGTGTACTCAGTAATGGCCCCAAAGAGCCACAGTGATGCTGGCATATTGTTATAATTGTTCTATTTTATCATTAGTCATTGTTAATCTTTTAGTGTGTCTAATTTATAAATTAAACTTTCTCATAGGTATGTGGGTATAGGAAAAACATGGTACATACAATGATTGGTACTATTTCCAGTGTCAGGCATCCACTGGGGGTCTTGGAATGTATTCCTGATGGATAATGGTGGAATACTGTATACATATATATTTTTTTTAATTGCATGGATATCTTTCACTTAAATATGATTATAAATAGTCTGCTTGTTGATAATAGTCCAGGACCATATTTGTTTAAAGGGAGAGAGAAATGGAAGGAAAAGATAATTCCTGATTTCGAAATACTATAGTGCTTGACTTTGAAATAATTCTGTGTAGCTTAATTAATTGATTGATTGACTTTATTTTTTTTTTTAATTACATTTTTTTTTCATGAAGTCCATCTCAAGGACTTTTCATCTTTGCCAAATTTCAAAGAAAAAGTGCCATGGAAATTGAAATATTGGGAGAGGTAGGGGGAGGACCACAGAAATCCCCAGAGATGAGTGAGAACTACAGGTTTCTGGGACCTAAACGTGAGTTTCAAATATGAAGTTGTGTGTGTGTGTAATGCGCAGGAAGAAAGTGTTATGTGAAAAGAGAAAACAAAAGTTAACAAGAGCTAATCATAAGGGATCTTGTAAGGCACACTAAGGGATTTATATTTTTGAACTCCTTTTATTTGAAAAACATTGAATGGTTAAAAGATGAAATAGGTTTTGAATAAATACCAATTTTGAGGTGATCAGATAGGGAAACTGACAACAGACTAACTAAAAGTCTTCTAACATTCCCCCTTCCTCCCTCTTTATTCAGAAGTTCTTATATGAAAGAATGAGTCATGAATTCAGTGGACTATCTGCAGAGCAAACAATTACTTAAAAATTATATTGGGTCTTGATAGTCTTTGGGGAATTCCTCTTTGGAAGTAACTTTAAAGTTGACTTCTCGGGTAAGTTTTAGAAAAATTAGATATTTTTTAACCAATTCATATTAGAGCTGTTTAGTGCACTGAAGCATGAATGGATGAAACCATGCCCTAGTCAATTATTCTATATAAATATAAACAATTATATCCCTTTATTGATAGAAAAATGGTTCTAAGCAGAGAGAAAACATGATTGCAAGGCCATTGAAGTTAAGCAATACACATTTAGGTCATACACTAGGCTGGATCCTTGAAAATGCATGAGATTTATTTCTGACGTTTCATGCACTGGGAAAATCTGGCCAATAATAAATTCAGAATACACAGTAATAAAGAGCAGGAAAATAACATTAAAAATAAGTATCAACCCTTAAACTGTAACAGGAGGGATGTAGATGAGATATGAAAAAAATAGTTCTTCCTCTCATTAGAGCAGTTAAGCATTAGAATAGGTTATCAGTAAAGGTCTCTGCAGACTCTTCTCTTGAAGGTGTTTAACATCTGAGAGGCAGCCATTTATCTTGAATAGTTGAAGTAAGTGCTATCTGCAGGCAGGTGAAGGACTAGATGACCTCTGAATTCATAAGTCATAAGTTAACTTGTTATCAGCTGCCTGATTCAGTTATTCAAGTAGTCTTTTTCATTCAGACGTGATCATCAGCAATGTTAAACATTCTAGAAATTAAATATTTCCCAATTTTAACATATGAAGAAAAGGTGTGGATCACAGATTAAGATCATCATTTGGAAATCTAGCTATAATTAATTTTTTTAAAAAAAATCTGTCTTTCACATGCTAAAAGCATGCTAAGCAGTATGGAGACAATTTAAAATTTTGTCATTTCAGTGTGATATTGGAAATAGAAGGTATTTATAAGAAGACTGTAAAAATGTTATTTTTGATTAATATAAATGATATGAAATTCATATGAGGAATGTTTTTGATACTTTCTTCATTGTCTGACTAATTTAAATAGACACAAATATCTCCCTTTTCCTTCACTACACTCCATCTAGATCATGAGAAAGTTCAGTTCTATGCTTGACACAGGTGCCTTCAAGGAAAATAAATTATGTTAATCAAAATAGCAAAGAATCAATAAACAAATGAGCACATAACATAGATAGTGTCATTCCAAAGAGTTACAAAGATTCATCTTACTCTTATCTTTATTCTGTGTAACTCCCCTTCACTTCTCATCTCTGGAAACCAAGCATTAGCACCATGACATATAAAAATAAATAAGAGATTTTCAGTATAATTATAGAAATTCTAAAATGACCCATGTCTTTACTTGAAGAAATATCTAATGTATATTTCTCTTAATACATTTGAATATACATTCCTAAATAAATCATACATATTTTTCAGAAATAAAATCTTTTCTTTCTTAGAACTTCAGTCTGAAAACCTTTTATTCCTTGAATATAAATTCACATTAACAAATATAATGTGGACAAAAATTAGATTGAAATATCATCAGACAGTGATTATGCCTCGGTTATACAGAGAACATTCCATATTATAGGTATCATTAATATTTTTTAAAATAAGAATAGCTCCAGCTGTATTGCTTTAGCCATAAGATTTTATAGGCTCAGAGGACAAAATGTGAAATTAACTAGATTGCATTGAACTTCCTCAGAACTAACACCTGGTAAATGTTTTTAGAAAAAAAATTCTCACGAGTTTAGTTTCTAGCCTAAACTTCAGGATTTTAAATTGGTTTGAATTTTTACCTATATTCAAAAGACACTCAGAGTTTGCTCCAAGTAAGGTCATGCTGGCCCAACACATATCACAACTTGTTACCATTAAAGGTAAACGAAAAAATTTTAATGAAAATGTTGCTTTAATTTACCTTCCACCCTCTAAACTAAAATAAACACTTACTTCAACATATTTAGTCAAAGTTAAATTACTGCTAATAAACTATTCCTCTTACCCTCCCCAAACCAATAAACAAACCTTCCATACCATAGCAGCCTTGCAGATTTCAATTTTTTACTGAGGAAAAATTAAAATAACGTCTTAAATGAAATTAAACTAATCTAAACACTTGCTGCAATGACTCTGGCAATCATTGAATATGCCTGAGGATTACCTACAAGAGATAGTAGAGTATACTTTGGCTTCTATTCCTTTATAGCTATTGTAAGTTTTTTATTTTCTCTGTTGCAACGTTTAATTGACAAAAACAAAAAGAACCCAGTAAAATGCTCACGGCAGCAACAGGTCACAAGCCCAAGATTTCTTCTTTTCTTCTTCCTTTTTTTTCCTTTCTGTTTTGTAACCATGGTAAAACAATAGAAGTGAACTTTCCCTGAACTTTTCTCTTTAAAGGCCTGGGTCCACGTTGACCCAGCAGGGCAAGCTGGAACCTGATACTATCAACCCGAGGGCTGCTAAAGCAATCAGGTTCAACAACAACCATATATGTTCTCTAATGTCATTTTGCCACAAAGCCAAGGCAAAAGCAAGCTATTTCTAGAAAAGAATTTCTTTCTATTGTTTCAGAGATTAACTCAATGGTCTAAACGTGCATAAAACATGGACTAAATGTTAGCCTACAGAAATATATTATTGTTCTCTTATAAGCATATCAATACCAAAGTTTATTTGCAGATAAGTTCTAATCCCACACAAAAAAATTCCTAGATGCATTGTTAAAGAACAGATGATTTAAATCATTATAGATTTAGATGATCTTACATCTAAGTCATTTTATTAAATTTTCATGGTAATCTGTCTTAAAAGGTAACACTGTGTAAGAAATTTTTTTCCTGTTCTTCTACCGGCAATAAGGTATGAAGACAAAATTGATTAAATCCATGAATTAAAATATTTGTTATTTCTGCAACTGCAGCATGATAAATAATGAATTAAATGGATTGTAGTAGCATAATTCCCATCTCTTTCATTCAAAGGGTTATTGACATTTCTGTTTTAAATCCAGTTTTCAAGAATTTGTAATACTATAAACAAATTTTTTGAAAGAGTGATTGTATCCAGAAACAATTAGAGAGAAAAGTATAATTTCTAATATAATTATTACAGAAATAGTTTGCTTTCAGCCTTTTTACAACTCCTTATATTCAACAACAATATTAAGAAAAATTTAGTAAAGATGATATAGTAAGGAAAAGCTACCCTGTCATTACTTGGTATTCTCTCAAATATAGACATCTCAAAATGTCTATATAGATACTTAAATACAATATATTTATCACATATTAACTATTATTAATTACTTCAAAATGTTAACTGTGCTTAAGTAGATACTCAGTTATATTATATCCTCCTAAATATTATTCTATATGGGCTAGTGTATAGTATACCTTCCTAGAAACAGTTTCAATGGTTTTAGTAGTAGAGTTAGATCATATAGATGAGATTTTTGTTATGGTAACAATAGGTCTCATCATACCAATGAGAAGGAATCAGAATTTTGCCACTCATGTAAAAGGAATTCAAAATATTAATTGAACAAGAACTAGGGATAGTTCTAAAAATTCCAGGACATAGATCATTGTATCAATAATTGTCCTTACAATGATAGTTTTCCAAAATTTCATAACAAGAGAATCCTTTTTGAAAAGTACAACGATGTTTTATAACAACAATTTTTTTCATACTTTAACTTGTTTAAGTAAGTCAGTTATTAGTTGAGATTCATTTTTGTAAGTAGGTATTTATGTAGATGTATGTTTATATATAGTATTATACACATTTTAGAGGTGGCCAGACTAAACACAAAAAATAAGATATCTGTTCAAATGTATCAAATATATTAAAGATTCTTTATGAAACATAGAATTAATATTTTCATCCAATTCTCAAACTGACTTTCCAATTAGTAATAAAAAAAATCATTCAAAGTGCAGGTTAATGCAAACTTGATTTAAAAAAATCTTTCAACAAGATTTAGAACAAATATATAGGACATCAATAAGGGAAATTTAAAAAAAATATCTTTTAAAATAGAAAGGATGCAAAAGAAGACCATGAAGCCAAGAAATAAAATAAGCAGAAAGACTATTGGCCTAACTACTACTCTTGATAGTGGGTTCATTTATCTACTTAAGCACAGTTAACATTTTAAAGTAATTATAATGTTAATATGTGATAAATATATGATATTTAAGTATCTATATAGATATTTTGAGATGTCTATATATCCCAGTTTGGAAACATAAGAAGTGAAGAGTTTGACTTTACCGAGGGAAAAAGGAAAAGCTAACATACACTGAACATCTACTATGTACCAGGAAATTAAAATATCTAGCTCGTTTAAATTCCAACAACTCTTTAAGGTAGACATTATTATTTCCATTTCTCAAACGAGGAAATCTGAGCTGACTGGTCCACCAGCATGATTCATAAATTTCAGATCTTTATATCAGATCCACATATTTCTGACTTCAAAGCCATTGCTTATTCCATTAGACCATGGTGCCTCCGAATAGTAGACACACAAGGTCACTTTGCCATGGATCAAAAGACAGAAGCTGTCACTTATTAGATGTGTGACCTTGACAAGTCACTTAACCTTTTGGAATCCACATCTTCCCTTCCCTGACACCCTGAAGGGGTACAAAAGAAGATACACTTTTAAAACCTGAAATAGTCAAAGCAGCTAATATTATCCTAGAGTGTTTAAAAAGAAGAATGTGAGAGCAAAGGGAAAAGGTGACAGTGTATTCTGCGCTGTCCAAGGGTACATTCTTCCAACCTAAGAAAGTGGTGTCCCGTATTTGTACCATTATCTTCATCTCACTTCTGCCTCAGTGCCGCTGCTCCTCCCCCTGCCCTGTCCGGTTTCCCCGAGTAAAGGCATATGGGAATTTTAATAGCTGTTCATACCTATTAAAATAGCTAATTTTAATAGCTGTCTATTGGTGAATAGAGTATATAAATTGATAGTATTTCCAATGATAAGAGGATATGAAACAGACTATATAATTAAAAAGACAACTTTCACTTGAGTGGGAGAATCATTGGGCTCTTTAAAATAATTTCTTTGGTTGTTTTTTCCGAAAATATAACAAAAACTGCCATTCTTAGACTGAAAACTTTGTACTCCTCAAACAATTTTAGATCAACTTAGAAATGAAATCGATGTTTAACTCATCAATGATTAAAACAAACTTCTGGGAATACAGAAATGGTATTTTCCTTTTTCTCTCGAGTTCCAAATCCTTCTTTCTATAGAATGGACGTCTGAACGTTGCAAACCACTTCAAATTCAACATAAACATCTTCTCTTCCACCTTAAGCCTGCATCTCATTACCTATTGTATTTCATATCTCTGATAATAAACCACCATTCATCCAATCCCCAAAGTCAGAATCTAGGGAATTACCCCAATTCCTCCTTTCTTTTTAGTGTACTTTTCCACTTCTCACCTCAACAGTCACCAGCTTCTATTGACTCTGCCTATGATCTGTCTCTCAACTCACTCTCTGCCTCCTTCCCATTGCTCCTGCCTTATCTCAGGTCCTTTCCCTTCTGTTCCTGTAGTAGTGTTCAATACTGACCTAAGTGATCTATGTAGAAATATGTGATAAATATATATTTAAGTATCTATATAGACATTTTGAGATGTCCATATATGCCAGTTTGGAAACATAAGGAGTGAAGGGTTATAGCAACTTTAGAGCCTTCTGCCAATCTAAAAGTTCACCAAATTTCTTAGCATACAAGACCCTTCAAAATCTAACCCCTCATTTCCTTTCAAGTGTAATTTCTCATAACTTTCCCACCCTCGCTCTGTAGTTGGTATCTAATTACTGTCATATATCCATGCTTTACAGATGCTAATCTTTCTGCCTGGAATGCCCTTTCCTTCAATTGCACATATGAGAAACCCTACACCAATTTTCACCAACTACTTCCCTAATCTTCCCAGGTACACACTGCTCACCAACTTCCCTCTGCTTCCATACATAGTATCATGAAATATACAATAATCCTTACCCGATTAATATAATATTCTATTAATATATATCATTTTTGTCTAGGCACACAAAGCCTTTAAGTGCAGTAATTATGTTCTATATATTTCTCTTTCCCCAGAATTTAATGGATCTGGTAACAAGGAGACAATTAATACTATGTTTGTTGGATGAGTCAGCTGGAGAAGGAACAAATTAATAATTTTCAAAAAAGTATATATCATGCATATGATTAACAGAAGACATTAAAATACAGGCATAACCTTTTCAAAAAAATACCATCCCTCATTAAATTAATAGATATAATACAAAATGTTAAGGATTCATCTAAAGAAGACTCATTTTCATTTTTATTCAGTAATAATTATATACAAACCTACAATATTTAAAATATAAAATTAAGGAAAATAATATAGAATTTCATGTGTTACAAAAAAATTTTAGTTTAAAAATGCTCTTAAGTGTCAATCAAATAATACAAAATATTAAGTCATCATTGCCCTTTAAAATTCTTTCAACAAGAATTCCCTAATTGTACTTTCACTTTATCTCACTGTACCAGTAAGTAAATAAATTAACAAAATAGCTTTTATCACACAGAATAACCTTTTAACTGAGGGATTATCTCTGGTTTATTTTTCATTTCTTTCACTGCAGATAGCAGTTCATGCCTCATTGATTAGTTTGCTAAGGTGGTGACCAGAAATGAAAACACAGTCTCTCAGATATTGCAAGGACCTATGTGTGTAATCACACACACACCACTACACACACACATTAATTCTATGCCTCTATGCCTGGCATTTAGTTTCTAAAAGACAAAGAGTCAAAATTATAAAGATTTCATTTATATTAGCTCATATCCAGGTATAAATCCATCTCTTAGATTTGTTGCTCATTTACACTTTTTATGCTTTTTTCATTACATTGCATTTAAGTTTTGTATCATAATTTATATTAAACTGTCCATTTCATAATTCTTAGTGGGGAGGTAAATGTAAGCTCAAAGAAAAAGAAATCCAATTTTCTTCAGATTCCTGCCATTTTAGGAATATTGCAGTAGCCTATATTTTGATGTATCCCCTTGAATGTACCACCTACGTTTGAGACTTGCCATATTAATCATAAGCTCATCATTCAAGTTTCGCATCTAACATCTTTCCTTTCTTGGGCCAAAAAAAATCTGGAATTAGTAGTTTAAAAATTTAAACTAAGTGAAAACACAAGTACTAAAGTAGAAGTTGTCATCGACTATTACCTAGAACAAGAGACTTGTCATTTTGACCTCATTGTTGCTAATACAGGATCATAGAATCTTGTGTACCGATTTTAGTAAAGATCATGACAGATGAATATTCTGAAAAGGAACATCACGGTTCAAAGTCCAGAGAAGATGAAGACAGAAAGAGAGGATAGAGTTCATACGGAAAATAAAATGGTTAGGAGATTAGAACAAAACGGGAACCTTAATCAATATTAAAAAGTGTACCTTGAAATAAGCAAAATAATTTCCCTGATTTCAAGATGGAATGAGTGTACAACACAGAATTGTTTGTGACAATTGATTGGCAATAAAAAATTTATCTCCTCTGGAGATCCTTTGTCATTCATTGGTTCATCAAAGCTAACATATCAATTTTATAGAACTGTAACATGGGTATTGGCATTTGACACAGGTTTTAGCTCACTCACTGCTGAGGGTTCTTTCTAATCTGAAATTCTATTATTCTTTTCATCATAATCTCCATCACCAAGTACAGTTTTTTATGTATTCAAATATATTGTTTCTTTTTCATTTGTTTGCTATTACATTAATTAGATGCTTATTTCCTTTGGATCTCATGTTACCCTGATAACTGGCTGTTCTACCAACATTCCCTATTCCTAACCATTCTACTCATTGCTTTTAGAGTAAAAATTATCAGGCAAGAAGATTTTGAGTAATAGCCAAAGCAAGCTTAAAGAAAATTATAATTTGGCAGACCTCCTGTCTTCGTGTTTAGCAGAGATTTCTTTTCTGTTGGCATTCTTACTCCTCCCATTGACATTTAAAGCCATCACCCCAGCTATGGACACTTTTTAGTATTTTGCTTTCAACAATCAACTAAACCCTGCAAGAATTTAATTGACAATTAAGGTTAAAAGCTTAAATTATGAGTATTTGCGTTTAAAAGAGGCTCCTTCTTCTGTGTGAATGCAACCCTGGTGCTATTTCTTAAGTACAAAAATAAGTGAAACCCTTGCAGGACACCTTTGGAAGGTTGTATTTGACCTAATAGTAGAATGGCTTATTTCATCACAGGATTTGTGTTAAAGGAACAACACAGATCCCATATCTTACTGTAGCATGTCCAAGCCTCCGCTTTTGGCCTTTCAGCCTCTTTACAAACTTAACATGCCAAATTCTCACTAATTTGACCTTCAGTTCACATTACAATTTCATGCATAGAGCAGGCACAGATTCTCTTCCAGAAGTCAAAGCTGCCTGACACTTTCTGTACTGTGCTTGCAGCCTCTATGCTTTTTATGTATTACACAATCACCTATATTTTCCTTTTGGGTAAGGGATAGGATTATCATTTTTCCTTCTGTCAAAAACAGATTTAAAAAATGACTTCCCCACAAAGCCTCATTGAATTATATTGAATGTTTCTACCTTTAGTCCTGCATGTGTCTTTTTTGTTTATTCATTTGCTCAACAACTTTTATTGAGAGTTTTTTATGTACTGGAGAAGAATTTGGGCGAAGAAAGACAAAAAATAAACAGATAAATAGACTATTAAAATGCTATCTTTGGTATGATAGAGAAGGCTTCTCTAAGAAGGTAAGACTTGAATATTAAGAAGTTATCAGCTATGGTTGGGCAGGGGTGGTAGTGGTTTCCAGCTATGGGAAAATCATAGGAAAATGTTCCAACAAATGGACTAGTGAGTGCAAAGGGCCTAAGTCTGATCAGGAAACCAAAGGAAAGCCAGTATGGCTAGATTTTAGCAATGAGGGGGAGAAAAGAAAGCAATACAGCCCAGGAGGCCAGCAGTGTAAGAAGTTGGATTTCTACTGACCTATCCGTAATATTTAGCTGTATTCTCTCTTACTAAATCTTAAATCTTTTCCTGTGCACAGCACACTTTGTATTTTCCAAATACGATGTATTCTGTCTCAGGCAAAAGATACACCTTGCTGCCCTATTTTCAGCCATAATGTCTAGTTCAAGGCTCAGCCCATAATCACGTCTAACAAATGTGTTTGACTAACTAAATTAAAATGTAATATAAATGAAAAGCATTCATTTGAAATTCCAAGGCACTCCACAGTGTTTAAATTTTCAGATTCTGTAAAGAGCACTATTGGTATTTTAATGAAATATGAATCCTTTGCCCGCTAACTGGTCCTTGATGTAAAGATAACATTGCAGCTAAAAGTGCATTATACAAATGTCTACTTTAGACTTCCTTCGTCAATGCTTTGCTATCCATATAAAAGAACAAGATCAATCTAAAGGTAATAACATGATACATAATAGCAGACAGTTATGTTCTCTGAACTTTACTTATCAGTTCTAACTTAGATGTCTTTATCAAAAGGTTCATTCTCTTGCAGTAGTGAGTTTTTATATTAAGCAGTTATCCCTCACACCTGTCAGAATGTTCCCACACCAAGATAAATGTAACTATTATTGCATCCTAAAAGAAAAATGTAAATTTGAATTATAAAATGCATTTCTCTTTTATTTAATTATCCACAGCTATTTCCTATTATAAATATTGTATTATATTATATTTTATGTAAATATAAAAAATAATAATATTACTGGTCAGAAAAAATATGGAAAAGTAACCTATGGATGTTTAAGAAACAAACCCTTCACTGATCCTTTATTTGAAGAAAGTAAAAATCTATTTACAAACATGATTTCACTATAACGTAAACGTTCAGATATTAGGCCTGGTGCCCTCATAATACATTTGCCTAACATCAGAGTAAATTTTTTCATTGTTTTTCCCCAGGTAGTATGACAACCACCTAACCTACATAATATTAAGCAGACATTTAGTTCCACTGATGTGAACAGCCAAGAGATTAATGCTGACAGACCTAAATTACACAAGAGTAAAGAAATGTGATCCAACAATACAATTATAATTATCACTAGGGGAGGTAAGAGATGAACATATTTTCATCTACTAAGAGCTCTGAATTAAAGGGCCAAACACTTAAATGCCAATTTACTCACCTGGTAACTAGGGGTATTCCAAATTCTATAATTATCTGATTTTGCATACATTTAAAGCAGCGTGGTTTTAGAGGCTTCCGATAGCAATGTTATAATTATTAATAACAGTCTATCTATTTTTTCATTTTCAACCACTATTTCAAAAGAACTAAAATAATCATCAATAGTCATATGAAGAATAAAAAACAACTAGGCCTTATTTTCTCCCAATTTTGTTTCACTATATTTGTAGTGCAATGAATTATTTTTTAACTTAGACTGTTATTTATTTTGTGTGATATCATGAAATAATTAAGAAACTTCAATAACATTTTTCTTTCCTAATAGTGCCTTGGAAAAAAAAGAAATATAATATCCATTTTAAAAATAAGATTTTAGATGAAAGTTCTTAACAGTATATTAAAGCATTTTACTTCTTGAGTGGTATATTATAGACACTTAAAGCTATGAATATATACCTGAATGCTTTAATAATTCTTTTGAATAGTATATCTAATTATAATAATATTTATTTTAAGGATAGAATTATAAATTCTATCTTGAGCAATTATAAGTCTACACCTTTAAATTATCTTTACTCCAGTTTATTAATCATTATTCTGAATAATTTATATAATAGAAAGTAATATTCCTTAGCAGTATATAACCAGCATATGCCATGTGGTATAAGTGAGTTTCTCTATTTACATAAGTAATATAGTCAGGATGAAATTGAGAAAACCATCTTCCTTTTGGCTTTTCTTAGTGACATGCTGGGTGACTTTAAGAAGTTCAATAAGTTTTATTTTTTTCTCCTCATCATACTAACTCTCCACCTTGAAGTCTGTTGAGCCTGACAATGAATGCAGATTTCCTATGGGATTTTATGTCGTTGGATAGAAGATACAGAATTACTTGTTTTCTTTTTTTAAAAAATTCATAAATCAACATTCTCTTTTAATGACTATGAAACAGCATATAACAAGTCCTTCATATGTGAAACTCCTATGGTTTACCAATTGCAGTCACTAATGACAAAATCATACTGAATACCCAAGAAATCCTTTATTTAATAGTTTTCTTGAAAGAACTTGGAAATGGGGCAGTTACTCCAAGATAATAATATAGGAAAAATATTTTCATAGTAAGCATGGCTCATATTAATGTAAAAATTTGTATGCTTTTAAAATAATCCCAAAGCTGATATATACCATTTTCTCATTTATCTTTTCATCTTCCTAGAAACAATAGTTCTAAATATGTTGATAAAGAACTGAAAGGCCTGTCACACAACACCATTCATTTCACAAGATGAGAAAAGAGTCAGGATTTTGAGTCAGGAGGTAGAGGTTTAAGTTTTTGCTTGTTAGTATGACCTAAAAAGTTTGAGTTTGGTGTTTACATCGATACCATGGGGATTAAATATACTATTCCTGGCTTTCTCACAAAGAAACTAGGATGAATTTTGGGATGTGGCCCAAGGAGAGGAGGAGGGTCCTGAATACCCGCTCCCTCAATGCTTCTGAGCAGAGGTTAGGTTTAGAATAACTCTTATTTGGAGACTTTGCAAAGGAATACCCCAATACCATCTAAACGCAGAAAAGCGGAATGTGCTGAGTTCCCAGGTTTGTTTTCATTTTTTTTCATGGATTGTGGTATCAAAACCAGAGAACAACTATACATATATCTATTCTAAATAGAATGAAAGCTATTAAAATGTTTCTTAGTTAACCTAATACCACAAATATATGGTCTTATGTTTCAGGTACTTCCTAACTTCAGACAGCACAAATAAATAGGTATCTTAACAGTAATGTTGAAAACCCCATTAGATGTTGACTTGCAATTGACATAATAAATAAGTCTCTGTTTTTTGGGGGTTTTTTGTTTTTGTTTTTTTAGACAGGGTCTCGCTCTGTTCCCCTGGCTAGAGTGCAGTGGTGTCATCATAGCTCACTGCAACCTCAGACTCCTGGGCCCAAGCAATCCTCCTGCCTCAGCCTCCCGAGTAGCTGGGACTACAGGCCCACTCCACCATGCCCAGCTAATTTTCCTATTTTTGGTAGAGATGGGGTCTCACTCTTACTCAGGCTGGTCTCAAACTATCGAGAATCTGTTTTTAGTAAGTGTTTTGTTTAAAATTTATTTTCTAATTCCACATCAGTCCTCCTCTGTTTCTTAGCAATTTAAGTGACAGATTATTATTTTGCATTTTTGTTTTCACTTTCCTTTCAGAATATTTTGATGGGTAGCAACAATTCTTAGATTTGTCTGAAGAGTTCTTTCAGCATTGAAAATTTGCAGACATTTACTCAGATCTAAGTAAAAAAAATAAAGTATCTAGTGGGAACTGGTTCAAACTTGTTAATTTTCAAAATAAAGGTGCAAATATGGAAAGACTTTTATCATCACAAACTTCTAAAGGGCTTACGGTTGTATTTATCCTGTTCAGAGCAAGTGAAAAGTAATTTTACATTTAAAAACCTTCAAATACATATTGAAATAATTTACTATACTTGGACAATCCATTTGGTGACTCCCAACCAGGCAACACTTTTTGCCCTTTAACAAATGTAATTTGCTAAATGGACCAATATAATTGCATTTACAATGGTTTAAAATAATATATTCAATGCTTGCCAATTTAAATATTAAATTAATCCAACTGACCAACACAAAAGCCTGAGATCATCAAAATTTATAAAAAACTTGTTCCGTAACTTGTTCAAAATAACTTGGAAGGACCCTTGAAATGACACACCTATACCATACACTTCTTTTTCTGAATTCTTCTTTTTTTATACACAGCAAAATAGATGAACTATTTAAAAGTCAACTGAATAAGTATTACTTGTATCTAAAAGTATACGGGAAATTTATCTTAGTTTATTTGTTAATTTAATAACAAATGAAACAAACTACATTATGCCTTGAATTTTAAACAGAGAACATTTGTAAAGGAACTTACAACTAAGATTCTTTATAGTTTACAACCACTGTTATTTTTTTAAAAAGTTCCAATTAGCTCCAATAAAGACCACATTAGGGAAATAAAAACCCTCAAATATTCGGCAGTCTAAAACACTCATCTTAGAAATTTTTCTTCATGGATGAATCTTTATGTTGTAATGAATGTCAATCACAACTAACTATAACTTTTGGATTTGCACAGAAGCAAGCGATTCATTCTAACAATTGCAATTGCAAGTGCAAAATGTCTAAACAAGGGATATTAAAATTGTCAGTGAGTGCAATCTATAAGTGGATTACAACATATCTTAGTCAAACTGAACTCCTGAAAAACGTTTTAAGAGAAAAATTTTGAAAATAACTACTTTGGAAATGAAATTAGTATAACAAAAAAGGCTTAAAATTTTTCGGCAGAACAAGTCTCATCAAAACAATGATAAGAGTTATCTGCAAAAAAACTATACTTATCAAAAGGCATCTTCATTGTCACAGTTTTAAATGTTTTGAGTGCTGTAACCTTTAAGAAAATGAAGTGACAGATTCATTTGAGCTTCAAAAAAGAAAACAAAAGAGAGAAAGTAAATATAAATTAAACAGAATACTAAATTCAACTTTTAAAACTCCTCTTAAAAATCCTCATTCGATTCAAGTGTTAATCCTCCTCCTTTTGAGTCCATTGTATTATCTTACTTTTATTATCAAAGTGAAATACCTTTGCTTAATAACTCCTAGGGAAAAGAGTGATACAATAATAGTATAGTTGATCAAACTATATAAAATATAAACTTTAAAGCCAGTTAAATCTTGATGTTTTCTAAAATATTTTAAAATACTTGTTTTGTTCTAGAACTACATTGGCAATTTATGTAGCGCTTATAAATTTTACTTTGATCAGTAGATATTCTTTGCATAAACAGGTTAAGAATACAATTGATAATATCTATTAGAGAAATGAGCTCCTTAATTCATCACAATATTTGAGATAGCAATCATCATTGAAAATAAAACAAAAGTGCAGGATATTTTGCTTGGATACTGCTCTGAAAATAAATAATACAGTATTTTAAAAAGTTATTAATGGAAGATTTAAGAAAAGCATGCTAATGCATGACTGATGCTTTAGAAAGTTGCATGTTTTATAAAGGCACTGGATTTACATGTTTTTTTCCTGGCTTCAAACATTGCTCCATGAAGTTGTATATTTGCTATTATCTTTTGCATCACTGTAGTATATCTTTTTGGATAACTAATCTCCTTGGAGAACCTGTTGAAACTTATGGACCCTTCTAATCATAAATGAACACAGTCATCTACCCAAAATTGTGCAAGCAATTTCTAGGTCTTCACCAGAACCTCAGCTGTGGACCAAGACTCTAGCATTTTAAACCTGTTTTTCTCAATCCATTACACACCTGCACACCTACACAGAATTTGGGTGAATAAACTGCATTTTGAAGCTATGTAATTTGTTTCATTATGAGGGAAAAATGTGCATTTTTCTACTTATATGCACATAGGCACTTGTAGCATTACTGAGAGAAAAATCAAAATACCTTTACGTCTGAGATTTAAGACTGATTTAGTTGAAAAAACTAATGAGTACTAAAAAAGTAAGCTCAATGTGATTTAACAAGAAAATATTTTAAATGGAAGAAATAAATGTTTGGATTTCTCAACACTAAATCATTTGTGCATTTTAATCCTAAATTAAACAAATTCTAATTCAAAAAGTAGATACCTAGCAGAAAAGTAAAATGTTATTTCTCATCTAATATACAGTCAGTGAAAAACCTATATTTTACTTCCAAGTATTAAAGTGAATTAAAGATGTAACTATTCCAAAGGAGTATACATCATTTCAGTTTAATTTTAGTATGAAATTCTCCTTATTAAATATCATGTACAAAATAGTCTTATTTATCATCTTATTTCATTAGGTATTGTCTAGAGAGGCAATTTTGAAAAATAAAAAATGGTTAGGAAGACCTTATTTTATTCAAATTAGATTGGATACCTTAAATGTTTATCTATCTAATACAATCTTTTATTAAACAATTCTTTAGCTCTAGTGTATTTTTGGTAAAATTTTAATAACTTTTTTGTAATTAAAAATAGCACATGATATTAGAGACCAACAGTAATTAGAGTAATCAAATTTAGTGAAATGTGTAGAAAATAAAGTGATCTGTACATATTTTGTTGAAGACATCAATTGATCTGCTGTTTTCTATGTAACATGAAACAATGCTTATTATTAAAATACCGACTAAGTTCTTTGCCTGATTTTCTGCTTTGTAAAATGCATTGCTTGAGAAACAAGTCTTCAAAAAACAAGGCCTAAAAAAATCTACTACTCAGGGTGCCTTTGAGGATATTTAATTAAAATCTAATCCTGCATTCATTAAGGCTCACATAAATTAAGCTGTCATTCATAAGATTTATGGATTCTCATTTGCATATTGCATACAATTCATCAATTACTCAAGTATGAAAGGAGCACATTTCCCTTGGAGCTGCCTGCTACCCTGCCAACATCTGAAATGAGGGAAAGAGCAAGACTGTCAGGCATTCACACAAACTTTCTTCCAAATGTCTGCTCCTTGATTAATCTAATTTTCTAGATATTCCCTACAAGATACACCAACAGCCCTGGTGCACATTTCTATTATTTCTCCTGTCTTCATCACCAAACTCTTCTAGTCTTTGAATACTTCTTCATGTCTGAGTGATTATTATTTATTTGCTAATGTATGGTGTTGATGATTTCTCTCCATTAAAATATGTTTGATATGTATAAAGAGGTAGGCTATGCATTTCTTGATTTTTAATGTTAATTATTTGCTAGCAGCTAGCAGCGTATTTCTTGTGTAATAAAAAGTTGAAAATGAGGAAATGGAAAGGCAAGAGAGTGTTGCTCTGGAGTGTAGTTAGCATAAAACTCAAGTTTTTAGAGACTCTTAGCATTTCAAAAGAACCTAAAACAAAGCCATGTAGTAAATCATTGATTCTATACTTAATATAAAAAACAGAGTTCACTTAATCAGCTGCAGGTATATGCTATTGCACTTTTTACAGTTCTAAGCAAAGAGGTAACCCAAATTAGTTTGTTTTCACTGTGCATAAAGCATACTGTGTTAATTCACTTGTCTTCTCTGGGGAGTAGATCTTAATTTCAGTGGCACAAGTTGGAAGTAACAGTCCTTTCCAGACCACACTCTGGAAACCTTCCAACAGGCATGTGATCAGGTGCAGAATTTAATGCAAAACACTCCTCATGTCCAGGACTTCTACAATTAAAATATATGAATGTATCAGAACTCTCAAAACTCACTGCTCCTGAAAACATGCTATTTCTTTTATGTCAATTAAATGGAAAAGCAGGAAGAAGTGCCTTTCAAAAGCATCAATTTTCTATGAAGCGCATATACTTCAGCATAAAAGGAAAGCATCTGATTCAACTTAAATATTTAGAAACTGTGTTTGGTAACATGAGGGATTTTATTTTACTGTATAATACTTGGCAAAACTATGATTATACCTATTTGGAAACACATATTTAGGACCCAAAATTAGAATTTCTCAAATTAAGATCTAAACATGTCAGGTTAACTGTTAAATTATGAGAAGACACACCCTTAGGCTGATATCACTCTCAAAAAGTCTGAGGAAATGAGTAAATGCTTCTAAGGCCTATGCCAGCATAATCATAAATACTTTTACTTTACAAAAAACTGTGTTTAAAAGAGGGAAAAATGTATTCAGCAATAAAAATAATTGCCACGAACCCCTTACATATACAATTAACATAGGAGAAATAAATGACTTTATAAATTTAATCAGAAAGATGAAATCATTAGCATGCCCAATTTATAAAATGACTTTCAAAACTGAAAGCAAACAACAGATAAGCTCATGCTTTTTATTCATTCAAATTGGATGGTTCATCGTAATTTTCAGAGATCCATGCCTGAGACATGGATCTGAGTGTATTGTCTGTCTTTTAACTCTTGCATTCTCTACATTTCAGTTTTCTCAGCATGAGCTGTCTAGTTTATTCTCTCCAAGTAATTTGTAATAGAAAAGAATTCTCCTAGTCTATAATAATAATGCTTGTTTTATTTCCTCACTACAAACCACCTGTTTGGATTTTTTTTTGGGGGGGGGATTTTTTAAACTAGGTAAATTAAATATGAAAATCAGCTACCTTACTCAATTTAACAGAATGGGCATGAAAAGCATATGGAAAGTTTTTTTTTTTCAGTTAGCCCCACAAAAGAATTCACCTCAGATTGATGAAAAAATCCCAAGTAGGAGAACACAAGAAAAATCTAAGAGTGATGGAAAATAATGTGGAGAAATTCACCAGATCACCTAGGGTGATTCATTTAAATTTAAGATTTTGCATGAAACATTTGTACAGATTAAGTGAAATTGTTTCAAGTCCTAGCGCGCAAATTTGTTTAGAATAAATTATTCTCAAAATGAATGTGCTTTTTATCTTTCATACCCCTCTTTTGATTAATAAATAATCAGGTCTGAACTGGCATTTCTGAAAACAATCTATGTAGTCCATACATATGAGTGAAAATTCTGATAGATTAAAATGTTAAAAGGAATAGAAAACAAAATCTAGATTGTGTAAAATTTCATTTTAAGCGTATGATTTTAAGAGACAATTGTTTTAAAAGCCACGTACAAATGAGTAAATAAAAGGACACTGCTCCTCTTTAAGAAAAGTAAGTATATTAAGGAAAGCATCAACATGGCAATGACCTTACAGAACTTTCAGTGATGATGGTCCATCACTAGTAATCATAATTTATATCCATAATGAAGATATCACAAAATCCTTCTCATGCCAGTACACAGCTATGTATGTTACATCATTTAATATTATTGAATATTAGTCAGGGCTCCTGGAATCTATGCAAAACAATAATAGCAAGGCACAATAGAAAGACCTTGGGACAACAGAATGAAACTTGTTTGGCACCAATTGACAATAAAATTGGCATGTGTAAATTCAATTGTTAGTGTATTTATGTAAGGTGATGAGGTTTTCAGTCTGTCCAGAAGAACATGAAGTAATTAGCATTATTCAACATACAGCTAAATAATAAAACTTGCCAAAATTGTTTATAACAAGGCTGTAAAGCAGATTAAACATGATGGGTACCCGAGTTGCAGAAAAATATACTACTAATTCCACCTTTATTTTAAAATCCTCTGATTTAGCAGTGTATCCTAAATACAACAACATGGAATGAACATTTTATTGCTACTCCTTTCAGAAATCATCTTACTAAGTGATTCTGGATATGTATAACATTTCTATAAAGGAACACATAAGATCAAAGACATTTCCTCACGGTACAATGAAGGTTGATCAGCTTTACTAATCTTAAAACTAGAAAAATAAAGCAACAAAAAGGGCAGAAAAGTTCCAAGGAGGGCAAAAGTCCTTACCTGGGGCTATCAACCTCTTCTGTCTATACAAACCTGTTCTCAAGAGGATTCAAGCATCTAAACTATTTACACATTTCTTTTACCTAGGTTAAAAGCTAAGTACATAGAAGCAATAAAAAGTTGTGTAAAAATATGTTTTCAATCACATGAAGGACAAGTCTCCTCATTCTGAATATATTTGCAATAAGCATAGGAGTCATGCATGCAAAGTTGAAAATTCCATTCAATCAAGAAATGTTTACTTTCCTTGTACAACGTTGTCTAATTTAAATTTGTTCCTCTATATGTCATGTATTATGTATGTGTATTTACATACATAAATATACACATATGTTTGTATGTGTATACAAATATATACACACGGTATATATATATATACACACACACACACACACACATACTTCATTATTTGGCATTTATGGACACACAAACACCTAAAACATTATGTACTTTTTGTACACCTGAGAGCATATTTAGCAAAGAGCAAATTTTATTTTATATCCAGCCATTAAAATTTTTTTATTTTCTGATAATTTACGTTTATTAATTATAATTGTCATGTTAAGTAACTAGGATTATATACATCAATATCTTTTTCTGTAATGTGACAATTTCGTTTAAGCAATACTAAGGGCTATACCTTCCTAATTTCAGAATGCAATTGTGTCCTTTTGAGAATCATAAAGCATTCAATGCACATCAGGAGCCTAACATTCTATATTTTAATTATTCAGATTATAATAAACTGGTGCCATATTTCTTTTTTAAACAGAATACAGTTATAGCAATTAACTATTACCTACTTAATTGTAGTCTGTCTACATTACAGAAAGAGTGTGGTAAGGATTAACATTTTTGCAATAATCTGAAATGTCTAAAATAACTCTAACTCCATGAAGGAAAGCTCTGTATGTACATAATTTTCTTCAAGGGGCAGTCATGTTATTATACAGACAGGACCGGGTTAAAAATACAACAGAACAAGGTTCTAATCTTGAATCTATCACTGGAATGCAACGTAAGTTTAAGCAAGCCACTTAACCGCTCTATTCATTGGTTTCTTGATCTTCTTTAGAAAGGGTGTTATGGAATACCCTTTTTACCTAATCTCCACAGTGGTAACAGCAACACTCAAATAACAGATTAGACTCTGATGTCAGAATTGCTTTAGGTTAAAATATTGTGAAGTTTTGAGAATAGATGCTCAAGCCAACTGGATGTCTTTGTTAACGTACACCTGAATTTCCTAAGATTCCTTCTCTATAGAAAGAAAAAGTCAGGTTTTACATTCTTCAGAAGTTACTGTAAGGATCAAATGGAATAATTAATTTTAGCCCTTTTAGTTCCAAGGGTTCTTCCAAGATCATGTCAGTACTCTTTTCCTTTTTCATGCTGTCTCTTCACACTTGTTAACTCATAAGTGAGCCTAAGAATAGCTAACTAAAATCTCCAAATAACTTTCACACATAATATTGCTAAATGCACCATTTTGAACTCACTTTCAATGAGGATCCTACATTCACCCTTTGAAATTTATGTTACCTATATTTGGTCTCTCATTCCAGCCTGCCACAATTTGGGAGATCTTAATTCCATCACTAGCTATAGCTCCATCTAGGTTCAAGAATATGAAAGACCACTTCTTTTCTTGTACCTTGGATTTTTCATGAAATCTATCAGCTCTACTTCAAAGGTTCTATCCAATCGATCCCTTCCTTTATTATCTCTTCTACTTTCCTAGTTCAGCCTTTAGTTTAATTACCTCTCCTCTTGCCTTAAAAATCATCAGTTGGCTCCCTATTCCCTACAATAGAGGTCAGCAAATTACAGTCTATAGGACAAATCTTGCCTACCTGCTTTTGTAAATACAATTTTATTGGAATACTGCCACACTCATTTGTTTACATATTGTTGATGGCTGCTTTCACACTAGAATGGCAAAGTTGAATAGTTGCTACAGAGACCATATGGCTTTCAAAGCCTATAATATTTACTATCTGGCCCTCTCTGGAAACAGTTTGCCAATCACTCCCTTATAGGATATTTCCAAACCCCTTAGCGTGACACGATAATTTCTTTATGGTCTGATTCCAAACTCCTATTCTAACATCTTCTGCTATCAATTCCTTCATGATCTTTCCCACCTCTATATACTTACTCATATCATTTTCTCCATCTGGCACACCTTTCCCCAATTTCACTTCCAAAACAAATCCTAACCATATAGCAAGGTCCTTTAAAAAAATAACATTCATAAATCATAAATGAAAAACAATATATCATGTGTTCATGTTTTATTTTAATATTAAATTATTACCACTATTTAAATGTTATATATTTATTCTTTGGACCCTCTTTGATAACTTCAACACCACACTAATATATATTAAGAGTTACTGAAAGTATTTTTCCACCAGACAGTGATTTAGACAGCCCTAGGGAGGAAGGGCTCCTTAAATATAAAAATATTACCAAATAGTCAATCAGATTGTCCCAGTGTATTGGTTACTTTCTAGAAGTAAGATAGTCACTTTGCAGTTTTACATCATAGGGTGGCATTTCATTAATGATAGCAGCATTTTATGAAATGGTTCATTTGTCATCATAAGTAATTCATATTATTCTCATAAAAGGAATATTTTATATATAATTTCAGTCCATAAAAATTCTTTCCTACAAGCCAAATCAAAGCACACACATTAAAACTTGTTTTTAAAAATAAAACACATTTGATTATATATACTCCTCCCTAGCTGTTAAAGGCATTGCTCAGATGGGTTAATACTCTTCATCAAATAGTTCCCTTGTTCTAGAAGTAATTAAGACTCTGAGGAAAAGAGTCCAATTATTTTTACTTCCCATGAGGTAATTCATTTCAAAATTTTTACCTGTTTTTGCTATAATAAAACCAATCTATTTTTTATAACACAACAGAATAAAAATTTGTTTTAGATAATGACAAGGGTTTGAGCAAGATTGTGGTTGTCAGTAATACCAAGGTACCTTGCACACAGTTTTTGGCAGCTGAAAATGATTGCTGGCTATTTCACATCTCACTTTTTATAAAAGGTAATATAAAATGCTTTAAAAATCTATCATTTTGGTACTAGCCACCAGAAAGCACTGAGCTTAGTCAACAGAGTATGGAAAATGTCAGTAGAGTGGTAGAAGTACGCATGTATTTTTTAGACACCAACTCCAAGCAACAGTGAAAAGTTCTGAAGAACCAGAGCCTATGAAAATAACTGGGGCTGCTTACAGTGGCTGAAGAATAATAATTATTGAAAGTAAATTTCACAGGAAGGAAACAAATATTGTCTAAGCTGTTCATGACTTATCTTAGAAGAACAGATGACCATGATGTCCAATCATATGTTAGGTGCATTCAAAAATTTATTGCACACTTATTAAGTGTATGGCAGCTGTATTGTAATACCACTGAAGTACAAAAGTATAATAAGAAAAGCCTTCGACGCAGGGGCAATTTCATTGATGAAACCAGTAAGGCACATGAAAAAGCCTAGTAACGGTTTAAGAACAATAACAAATATCATAACGAGGAATATAGATTTAAAAAACAGACAAACATGGAACCATGTGATTGCAGAAAGACAAGTAGAATAGGGCCTAATACATTTGAGAGAATTAGATAACAGAAGTGAAAAGGTAGGAGTATTCTAACATATTCAAAGTGTGCTGCTAGTTCTGGGGGTTTGTTTTGTTTTGTTTTTGGTAAGAGAGAGGGAGTCAAACTAATATGAATGCTCACCCTTTTTTCCAATAGTTAGCCTAGAAGTATACATAGAATAAATAATCATAACAATAGGATTAAAGCAGTAACAGTGTGTTTTCTTAACAGATCTGAGGTACATGAGTACATTAATACATTTAATAAATAGTTACTGAACTTTTATAATACATAATGTATTAAATACTATGTGCTCAGCTGTGCAGTACACAAAGGAGTCAGACATGGATCCTGTTTTCCCAGGAGAACAAGTAAAATATAAAACATGTTTATGGCAAACTATAACACCATACACAATGTGATAAATGACATTTTAAAAATTGAAGGGGAAAAGCTATGGAAATTCAGAGGAGAGAACTAGATGTGCGAAACCATCAAAGTATATTTGGAGGTTGTAGCCTTTGAGAGAGCTCTGGAACGTAAGTGGAACTTGGAATTAGAGACCTAGGGTAAGGGGGAAGGGATTAGGCAGAGAAGGTGTACTCTGTGCATAGGGACAAACAACAGCAAAAACACTAAAGCCACTGAATGTAGAATATTTATGAAAAACAAGTAGTTTACGTGAGTGAAGACATCATTTAAAGTGGAGAAGTAAGAGACAAACCTAGAAGTAGATTGGAAACAATTCATAAAAAAGCTTAAATTTTTAAAAATCAAATTGATTTTTATCTTACAATCAGTAACTACTGAAGATTTTTGGGGTTTTTTGTTGTTTTTGTTCATTTCTTTTGTCATTGTTAGTTTGGCTTTGAATAGAAATGGAAAGACTGTGGGCAAGGACTTCATTTAGAAGATTCATTTGTCCTGAAGTCTATCTTATCCCAGGCTTTGTCAGCAATATTACAGGCTAGAGGCAATAGGAATGATCAAGTTGGGAGAATATGAAGTTATAATCAACAATGCTTAATAAAATGCAGAGGTTAAGTGAAAAAAGTCTCTTTATGAATAATGACTGAAAATATTAGAGCCTGGTTAGCTAAAAGAAAAGTGATCCCACTGGAAACAGAAGGATGAGTAAGGAAGAAAGTAAAGATAATATCTGTTTTGAATATATTTTAGTGGTGGTGGAATTTATATGTGATTTTCATCAAGTAATGAGACAATTACTAGTACTGCTCAGAAGAAAAAGGGACATATATTTGGAAGTTATCTGCACAGAGGGAATAATTCAAATCATGAATTCCTTGATATTTTAAGAAAAAATGGCTCTTGATCACTCCAATATACTTGCAGGGTTTCATATGTTTTCATCAGTAAGAGTAGTTCACCAAGGAAGTGATTCTCAAAAGAGGTGTTCTGCTCCCCCAACAGGGAGAAGCAATCTCAACTCTGAGAGACACATGTAAAATGGGGCACGTTGGGGCTGCATGAGTGAGGCTGCCTCCAATTTTAAAGGCTGTTATAGGACTATAAACAGTTCTACAGTGAAAAAGACACATTTCCAATATTAGTTGAGAAATAAAATTCAGGGGAAAAAGACGTCAGAATGACAGGACAGAAACCAGTAAAATGAAAATAAAAATGATGAAAAACTGTCAAAAGCTAGAGAAGAAAACAAAGGAAGAGAGGATAAGGACAGAGACAACCCCGCAACTAAAGGGTTGCTAGCTACTTTAAAGAGTAATTGAGGACGCTAAGGATAAATTTTTGTTGAAGTGAGCATACGAGAAGTTGTAGACTACATTGGACATGGAAAGAAGGGTGAAGCAACCACTATTCTATTACAAGAAATTGGCCAGATAAAAGACGAAATGAAATCATGGCTTGAGGCATTAACAGTGCTTAAGGAAGAGGGGCATGTATTTAGACTAGCATCATTTGATAGAAATATAATGAAAACCTCATACAAAATTTTAAATATTTTAGTAACTATCTTTAAAAATTGAAATTAAAAAGGTGAAATTAATTTGTTAATATACTTTACTTAACTCAATATATTCAAGATATTACCTTTCAACATGTAAGCCATATAAAATGATGGAACTCCTTTACATTCCCCTTTCCTACTATTTTATCTAAAGCTGGCATGTACTTCACTTTTACAGACAATCTCAATTTGGACTATCTACCTTTCAAGTGCTCAAGAGCCACAAATGGGTAGTGGCCACTGTATTGGACAGGACAGCTCTAGAAGTAGACTGATATGAGCCTGGAATGGCTTTTGAAATTGTGACTTAACTGCTAAGTTTGTTTATCTGGCCGGTATGAACTAGTATGCATGTATTTATTGTCTCTATTTTTTGTCATTAAGTACAAATAGAAAAAAGAGAAGGCATTTGAATTGAGAATCACATAATACTGTTAGAACTTCTCTTTGTAACTAAGCACTAATAATTATTTGAAATAAGAATTTAAACTAAACACTTTGAAGCTAATCATATGAGCTTTTAAAGACAGTGTAAAAGTTAAAAGTAGAAAACATTTCCAGAATTTCTAAAGTAAAAGACACAATATAAACACAGGACTAAAATCGGTTTAAGAATTTCAAAACCAGTCCTCATGAAATCATAATTATATCAACTTGTACAAATAAAAGGTCAAGAACTTTCCGAATAATTGCATCCAGACATTGTCTCATTAACTAGAATCCCACACGCAAAAGTAATTCAACATCTATTGGATTTATCCTTTGCTCACCCTATTTTCCCAAGACTTATGCAGACAGCCAAATCACACATCTGGCATATCTTCTTCAAGCTATTTTTTACTACCTACATCAAGTAAAATGAATTCCAAATACTTCACTCTTTCCCAATCAATCAAAGAAGAATTCACTGTAAAGCAAAACAAAAAAAAATTACATTATTTCAAGAATGTTTTCCTTTTTACAATTATTTTTCTTTAAAAAATATGTCCACCATTTTTACTGACATTTCAAAACTAATTAATACTATAGCATAGTGAAAGAAAAGTTAGACACCTTAGAATGTAGAAATTTTTTTAACTAAAAAATCACATAGAGGTAAAACTTCAGCCTACTTTCTTTAAAATCCCTCAATAACATTTTTAGTTATTTATATTTTAAATGATTGTGCTTCAAGGAAAAATTTTTCTTATACCAAGACAATTCAAATTAGTGGACCAACTATCAAAGAGTTAGATAACAAGATACAAGGTAGCATCAATCATAAAGCTGGTTGAGATATAATTGCATGTGCTACTGCCTTATATGTATGTGTGTGTGTGTGTACACATATTTAATTTCTCACAATAATCACTTCTTAGTGTGTGATAAATTATTTTAAAGTGAAAAGTTACTGGAATTGCTTTATATTGAACATATTGTTACCCAACAATACCATTTATAATTGTTGTCATTTTTCACACTGAAAGCATAAATTATAACATGGATTTGAATGTTCTATTCAATAGTTTAAAAATTATTTAAAAATTAAAACCACCTACCTACCATTTAGCCTTGACATTTAAGTGAAGTATATGACTTCTTATTTCATATAACTAAAGATGACATGAAATGGCCCACATTAGCACCGTGGTAATATATTCTCCAAATAAAACATTAGTGAGGATTATTAGTTTTCTTAAGAAAAGCTAGCACTAACTGTTATAACTCAGAGGAGAAATGGAATATATCCCTCTCTTCTTAACACTATAAGGCTGTTTTTATTATTCCATTTTCTTACGGAGTTGACTTGCTACATATATATTAACTTCCCACCTAAGTTCAAACAGATTCTTGAAATGATACCTACAGCATATTTGGCACACCTTCCACTGCAGAGTACCAAGCACATGGAAGGCATTCAATAATTTATTTTTTATTTTGATTAGTGGAAAAATAAAAGGAAGGGAAAATGCCCACAAGGAAATGCCTTATCAGATAACACTAGCTGGTGTAAAAACACTGATCAAACAAGAACTTTGTTCATCTCCTTGTTTTTCCAGAAATGGAGCTCAACTCTATTATCATTAAGGGAAAGTATTAAAATGAAAAAGAATTTGGGACATTTTATTAGGGGATAATCCTGCAATCCACTTGTTTGTTTTATTTAAAATTTCATTTTCTGTTGAAGATAATAAAATATCTAACAAAATATTCCCACAAAATGCTTGACAAAATTAATGATTCTTCTGAAAATACGTCTAAGAGAGATGATTTTGTATGCTAAATTTGAAATGTGAATTAATTCTTACATATTTAAGTTTATAAAAATAGACTTATTAAACAGATATTATGGATAAAGATGTAAAATAAATAATTATCTTTCCCAAATCTTTTTAATTAAATGGGAGTAATTTTACTTCCATTATTTTCTAGGCTATTCTGGCACATAAGGAGAAAAGAAGCCACTTAGCCAAAGAATGAAATAGAAAATAATCTCATCTTACAGAACATCTATGCATAGTCACTTAAAAGAGAAAAAAAATGATAATATAGCTGAACAGATTCATTGGAAACCAAGTTTTTACTACTATCCTATGAAAATTTAATTAGTTACTAATTTTTCTCAGTTTAACCTCCAAATATCAATGATCCTTATTAGCCTTTTATTCTTTTTTCTCATCACTCCAAACATATTAATGTTGAAGTTGTAACACATAAAGCGTTCTGATCACAATCAAACAAAACTGATCAGTTTACTTAAATATGAAATATTCTTAACATTTATTCATAGCTTTAAATTTGAAACTATATTTACAATGTTTACTCCCCTGGGAAACAATAAAAAGAAGAAAAATGAAAACAAATATTTTATTTGTAGTTCTCTCAGCCAAATAGAGCTGATAATGAAAAACAAAAATGGTGTTTCTACTGTTTCTAGAATTGCAGCCTCTTCCAAATGTCACCGTGGGACTATCTCAACGTCATCTTCTTCATCTTATGCTTTTTTTTCCCCCTAAGAAGCTGGAAAGATATCAATCTTTCTTTTTACCTTGGAGGATTTCCCAAAGATCGGTATACACAGGGATCAGTACATAAAATTTAAGGAAAATTTGCCATTAATTTTTCTCTTGTTCTTACTTAGTATCTCCTCTCTAAAGATATTCCAATACTTTTTACTCCATGTGCTATTTCTCCAAAGATATTTATGAAGCTTGCAGCAAAGTTCTTCCCCTAAAGTCACATAACAAATGTGAGGGCTAAAACACTGACCTCTTGATTGCACAACTCTTTAAATTAAATAACCATTATTGAAGTCCTAGTATTTACACAGTGGTGTAATGAACAAAGTAGAAGAATGAGTTCTCAATTGCGTGGAGAGCAAGACATACATACCCACAAGGCAGAAGTTAAACAAGACTACACAATACACTTACCTCAGTGACAAAATTATTGGCAAACTTGTTATGTGAATGCAAAAAAGAACAGATCACTAAAGGAAGGAATAGTCATATATGGACCCCAAAACAGAACAAGCTCTAGCTGCGTGGAACAGAATGAGAAAAAAGCCCTGGTGGGAGACACCAATAGAGTTACAACATGGAGATCAAATCATAACAATACGTTTGAGAAACAGTGACAAGACTGCCCAGTCTGCCTGAATTCAAGGGCTGCTCTTAGAAGGATTATTAAAGCCAAGGAGCCAGACATTTTGCTAAATGTTTTACTTTTTTGTACAATCCTTACAACAACTCTGTGAGGTATATATGTCCTTTCTGGAAGAGAAGAAAATGAAGCAAGTTTAAGCATCTTGCCTAAATCTTCCGAGCCAATAAATGGCAAAGCCCATAAATGAACCAGATTTGGAGGATATTCTGTGCCAGCTAAGAGATGTGGGACTTAATTCCTTAGAAAATTTACATTTCCTAAATGCCTTTAAACAATTATAACTTTATAAAGATTGATATGGGTGATTGGAAAAAAAAAACTTTTTCTGGTGTGTTCATGCTAGCAAAAGAGAAAATTATATTTAAAAGGAAGTTTTCCTGTTCTTTCAAATGAAACAGTTCAATCCTTGTGCAGATATATTAGTTCCCATGTGCTTTCAGCTTCTTCTAATTATGGCAGAAGTCAACTGGTTTACAGAAAGATTTTATCAGTTTGATAGAAGCCCCAAACCTTGGAAGGTAAAAGAGAAAATATAACAAAAGAACCGCATTCCCTTCTTTTCTTCTCATTCCCAAACCTCAACAGCACAGAAAACAGATAAGGTGTGAATGAGGAAATTTTATTACCCTGACATCTGTTGAAGGTCTCATTTTACTAAAATCTTTGCACTTAATAAATTTATGTGTTGCAACCACATACCCCTTCCTAAATGGTAGAAAAAGCAACAATGAAAGGTTGAACCACTTGATGATCAGAAATAATAATCTTTGGATAAACTGACCACCTCATTACATATTTTAATTTAGCAATGAAACAGAAATATCTCTCACGGATTTTAGAAGCTCACAAGAGAATGAAGTGTCTCAAATAAGGCACTTAGAATTCTCACTATCTTCTACGTTGGTCAGCTCATGCCTGATATATTTTAAGAAAGACACAGGCAAACTAAAAGGAAACCAGAGGCAAAATCTGAAAGCTATGGTTGAGGAAATACTGAAGGAATGGGTGATGTCTTCTCTGGAGCACAGTGGAGCCAGAGGAAGCACCTTGTCTGTCCTCAAGTATTTACTTGGAGGATCGTGATATAGTACAGGAATTAATGTGGCCTTTTCAAATGGGAACAGAGAAAAAATAGACCCTTCTTGCTTCCTCAAGAAAGCAAGAACTCTTACAATTAGTGTGGTCAAACAATAAGAATATGCTGCAAAAAATATCCAATCACATATTTAACTGTCTTGGAAGAATATTGTACATAGGTACCCACTTTGGTTGAGATTTAAATACCTTTATTAAAACTATAAATCAAATGTTATATGATTTTATGATAACCTGGGAAAAAAATAAAGGAGCTTCCATGACTGTTTTAAATCCATGAAATATCGTATGTTAAAAGTGCATGTAAGCTTTAGAAAACTCTAGAATTTTTCTTTGATGTTCCACCAGTTCTGTCTTGGAGTCAAACATGACTTCTATATGAGCAATCTAACAAGGTTTGGTTGAAAAGAGTACTAGATTTAGAATCAGAGGCTTTGTTTTATTTATTAATTTACCTTTGGTGAATCCGTATCTCTGAATCTGCTTTCTCATATATATAGATGAGATCAACAATATTTGGATCAACAATAACATCTGCCTTACAGATTGCTGTGAAAATCAAATCACAGTTATACAATTGGGTTGTGAACGATATGCCACTGAATATTATGAAAGATTGCTTTCATTAGTTATTTTTTCCAAAATAAGTCTCTCTGTCTACTATTTCTTCCCACAAATCTACTAGTTATTAAAGAATTCATCTGTCCCCACTTCAGTTTTCCCCTTCTTTCTTCTTCAAGTTCTACTACAGGTTCATTATCATGAGAACATATGTAATAGCCACACAAATGCCTATGAAAAATGAATGCTCTGCAGTAATGGCATCTCCAAAAGATAATTATCACACAAACTTTAGTATGCATGTCAGATTTGACCTCACATCATCAAAGGGAAGAAAAGCAATAATTTCTCGCTACTTGGTGAATATGCAAATTGCATGAAACTATCATAATATATAAATTCTAGTGGATGCCTAAATCGCAATGGCATGACACAGAAGGCTGGATGAAACATAGTTTCATAGATTTCAGGTTTCCACCAACAAATCTGTTTCATCAAAGTGTGACGTCCAGATTAAGAAATAATTCAGTGTGAATCTTCCTGGACAGCCAATCACCCAAACAAGTGGTACAAGATCATATAACAGCCTTTGTGTAATTCTGCAACTTTGTGCCTAAAAGATAATATTACATACAAAGTGAGTGGTGCTTTAAATTTCATCAACCTCAGTGAAACTACACTGAGAACTGCCATTATCTAAACAAAACCATGTACCCAATCCCAAGAAAACTAGAGGGCTCTCTAGTGTCTTGCAAGGAAAATAGGGTGGTTACTATGTTCCCCCACTGCATCTAAAAACATCAGAGTCATCCATACTCACCAACAGCTAAGACAATATTTTTAAAGTAATTATTATGTCATAATGAGCAACATCATGGACAATGAAGATTCTTCCAAAATGTACATTAATGAAGAGGAAACTCATAGATAGGAGTGGAAGAAAATGTAGAGATTAAGTCCTTCCCTTTATAGATGAGAAAGTAGAAGCTAGAGGATAAGAATACAAAAATCAATCATGCTTGGAAGTTCAGATTTGGTCACTGATGAAAAGTGAGCTCATTTAACTGCAATAATTTTTTGAAATGCAGCACTAAAAAAGGTATAATGATTTTAATAAGATAAATTCAGCTGCAAAAATTCCCAGGTTACTGGGAATTCCTTACAACTAAGGGCTGGCTTGGAATTCTCTCATACCTTTTATAGTACCAACGACCTATTCCTTGCTGTGCCCATCCTTAGCACTTCCGATGAAAGAAACGGGAGAAGAAACTTCACGGGACCTTCAGGCTGGCTTTGTTACTGATCAAGCTTATGAGCAGCTGGTGCCAACCTTGATCCGTTGTTCATATAAGTTTATAGACGTTTCTAGGTTCCTTCACAAAAGTAGTTAATAGGATTTCTCTGATCTTACTAACTACAAATTAAAGTTATGCCAACTTATAGCCAATCTATTTATTTAAACATATTTTAAAAGGTACTATAGATAGTGTAGTAAATATTCACTGCCAAAAAAATTCAACCTGAGAGAGTACATATTTCTCTAGTAATATATATGCATTGATACATTATTACCTGTACTTGTAAATAACTATTTTTGCATTTATATACTTATATATTTGTACATAAGAATGCCTATATGATACATGTCTATATGTAGGGACATATAACTTTTATAGGAAAAACCACCTACAATTCAAAATTCTTACAATGATGAGGGTTAAAACTAAATTATGTGATTTACTCAGCACACTGTGTTGAATTAATAAGAAAGAATTATTAAAATCAAGCTTCCCAGCTAAAAAAGTGCTTATGCCCAGGCCGGCTTGCATACAGGATGCTCCAGGGGATTCTGAAAGTTCCTTCACGACATGTTTGGTTTAGATAAATTCAGGAGTTGTTGTATTTACCTTGGAGAGTGTCTCTCCTGGGTCCATGAGAGGAGGCAAGGAAATCTGAGTTCTGTCTTCCAAGCTTCATTTCTCTAGGGATTCTAAATGAATTATGTCCTAACGGGCGTTGTATAGTACTATAGCAGCTTGCTCAGGGTGAAGAGGCCATATGTATTCAAGGTGATAACTTTCAGAAAGCCCTGGTCCACTCTCACATTCCTGAGGTGCAGAAAGATCTTGCCCAGTTTGGGCCTGAAGTGAACCTGCCAGGCAAACAAGCTGTTCTGGGGAAAAGTGAAAGGCAAGCAATAGAAGATCTTTGGGGGACAGCGCGGTGACTTCTGACTATAAAAAGATTAAGTGAAGTTAGGATACCTTTGCCATCCAAATTAAACTTCAAATGTATTACTGATGGCCAGCTTTCCATATGCATTGTTATAGATTAATATGAGTGAACCATGTTCCATTAATAATGGAACCTAAAAGAGAAAAAGAAAAGGAGCCACTAAAAACAATGTTAATGGAGGAAAACAAAGTATATACTGAAGCAGGGTAATATTGTTGTCACTCAGCAAAAAGTGGTAGGAGACATTCCTTAAGACAAAGAAAGCAGCATGGATTACAACTTTGAGACCGCACACTGAAATTCATAAGGCCAAAAGTTGATCACAGTGAGAAGAAGCTAAATAGATTTTAGAGATGAAAAAGCGCTCAGGGATCACTCCACAGATAGGTGGGAAAAAAAAGAAAAGAAGCTCAGCCCTTAGTTTCAAAACAGGGTAACCTACTTAGGGGAACTGAAGGGGGACTCCTTGCTTCATTAGAATGCTGTCCCTGGCGCTTGTTTTCCCTGCCACGCCCAGAACATGCTTTACTATCGGGCTCAACCTGGGTGCTCCATTGAGTAAAGGTCAGCAGATTCCTCTCCATCTACTACTGCAGAAACCCTCACTCCCAGAGCTTTGATAGCCCTGCCTTGTGTGAACTGACTAGAAATATGCTTCCCATATTTTCAAAGAGTGGTGCCTTTTTATTAGCTTAGATAGTAATGCAAGGATTTCAAAACCATTTGGGACATTTTCTTGACTAACATATAATTTTTCATAGCATCATTACATTTTACTCATCTATCTCTATTTTACCTGAAATATAAAAACTGCACAGAAAAATTAGAATAATTTTTTAACCATTTTCTTTTTTTTTTTCTGTTCACCATTCCAAAATCCAAACACTTAGTTATTGTGTAAAATATTGAGATTTTAATTTGTATAAAAATGTGCAATAACTAATTTCTATTTAATGTATACATTTTTGTTTGTTTGTTTTTAGAAACGGGGTCTCACTCTGTCATCCAGGCTGAAGTGCAGTGACGCAGTCATAGCTCACTGCAGCCTTGAAATCCTGGGCTCAAGCAATCCTCCTGCCTCAGCCTCTCGAGTAGCTGGGACTACAGATATGCGACACCGTGCCCAGCTAATTTTTTTTATTTTTTGTAGAGATGGGGACCAGGCTGGTCTTGAACTCCTGGCCTCAAGCAATTCTCCTGCCTCAGCCTCCCAAAGTGCTGGGATTACAGGTGTGACCCACCACACCAAGCCTAATGTATAATTTGAGGACACTTTTTAGACATTTTGGGGGAATTTGTTAAGGAAAACTTGAATACATCTGATAAAAGCTGTGTGAATGCACCAAATGAATGATGGGTAATCTGCAAATTCCAGCACTTAATACAGCACCTGGCATAGAGTAAGCGCTCAATCAACATAAACTGTTATTACTTATTATTATTACTAATATTTTGACAAATTTACCTCATGTGACATTCTTTCAGATGAGTACATTCCAAGGATTCCCCTTAAGTGAAGAATCAAGGAATCATTCCTCAGACTTAAAACACGACCCACCAAAGAAACGTAAATGTTGATGAGAGAAGCAATACCTGGGAAACTATTTGTCACTTACGTCATTCTCTGAACCCAACTAGGGACCAGGAGTTTCATAAACTTTATCCCCAAGCCTCACAACAACTCAACACTACAGGAATTATTGTCCCCATTTTGAAAACAAGCACCATGAGGGTAAGAGGTAAGAGCTATTAAATCAATAAATAGAGAGCTGAGGATCTGGAGAGAAATGAGTAAAGAAAGGGGACCTCCAGTGGTGAAAATAGCCAAGTGGAAGGCAAAAATAAACACCTTTCTTATCTCAAAGTTTTATGCTTTCAAGCAACAATTTATGGAAGCATCCACTATGTGCCAGGCATGCTGCTGGGCATGAATATCATGCATACTTCACAAATTCTGTCGTATTCACTCTTACACCTTACTTTCTGTCATGCTCTTCCTCTGCCTAGAACATGCTACTTCCTCTCTTCCTCCTTTCCACTCTACACTCATTCTTTGAGTATACACTTCAGCATCCTCTCTTCTTGGAAGCTTTTCTTGACACATCTTGGCTACTTGGGATACCTTGTCTTTGCTTGCCAATAGCAACCACTTGCCTTACCGTGCAATAAGCATATCTTTTTGATTGTCTTCTTAATCCTTGGGCTGAGGAACTGCAAAAATGCCACACCTATGTTTGTTTAATTAATAAATGCATGCACAAATGAATGAATGAAAGAGGAATTAATGATCTAATTCTGAAAGAATGAAAAAAGTTAGCATTTCAAGTAAATGGACCTTTTAATAGCAATCTAATATACTATTTCATTTAGCATGTGTCTTAGCTGGAGAGCATTATAAAAATAATTGCTTTAAAGTGCAAATTGTTTATGTAGAATTCAATAAATAAATGTCAAAGTAGGAAATGAAAGTACCGTTTAATTGTCCTCTCTATTATTTGCATAGCTTTTTGATATTTTTAGTAATTATCAAAATGTAAATTGACCTCAAAACCAAGAATGAAACAAATATCATGAATAAACGTTATCTAATATTTCTACACTATTTACTTTTAATGATTCAATCATTACAATAAGAAAACAGCAATATGTAGTTCACATAATTAGCTCTTGTAATAATTAGGAGAAGGGGTGGGCGCCATCAATGAAACACACACATTGCTGTCCAAGTTAAAGCAGAAATTCTTGATGACTAACATTAACTGACAAAAGATGGCTAAAAAAAAAAATCCTATGTGAAACATTAAACAAAGTTATCTGATGTTTATGTGTTTCTCCTTTAATAATTAATGGAATGTAAATAGTCAGGGGAGGCTTCAGTTTTGCATTGTAACTAACCACCATTATAAATGGCAGTCAGATGTTTACATAATACCCAGAACCCTTCTGTATGGAAGGAGGTTACAAATCTGCCCCTTTTCCCTGTTCAAAGTCAAAAATAATGGTGCCTGATCCCCAGAGCATTCACTGCAAGAACTGTTTGCATATTCAGTTATTGTTTCTGCTGCGTCAGTCATCTGTTGAAGTTCACTCTAATGTGGCCCTGATCAATTCTGCCAGCTGTGCTTAAGTGCTGTTTACTATAATAACATCACACTGCATTCTTCTTTGGCAACAACAGCTATGACAGCGCCTAAATGCATTGAGAAACCAAGATTTTTATCATGTACATAGATCAAATTGAAACTGTTTACAGAGGACAGTGATGTTCTATTTCTGTCCATTCTAGTGAATGCCAATAGCACAATAATGGCTTTGCAAAAAAGCATTACTATTCTGCCCTTTCTAATAATTGAAGATCTGGTTGATCTAAATCCATAATAGGGTATAAAAATTATTTTATGATCATATGTTTTATGTTGATTCACTTGAAATAAACCTTCACTTCTAGCATGTCCTGATGTAAAGTGTAGTATGTGTAAACTATCTAAAGAATATGTATTTGTCCTCAAGGGTATGTATCAGTTATAAGGGTAAACACGAAAGTAAAAAGGCAAAAACTAACAATTTTGTAAAAATAGAAAAAATTATAAGTCAACAAAATATTAGATTGTGTGGTTTATCATCTGTTATAATACATTTCATTTCATATTAAGCAATTTGGCAAGCTAAGCCAAATATGTCACTGAAATGAAAACAATATTTCTGCACAAAACATACAGTCATTGTGATCAACAGTTTTTACTGTTTTGCTGCTTATTTAAAACCTTTCTATATGAATTCTACAATTATGTATCATCAAATTTACAGTACCCTTCATTGAGATATTTAAAAATTCTCATTCTTGTTTCTGTGATTCACTTAGCATTTCTTTGATTATAAGTGTGATATAAATAAAAATACTGGCTGGGAAAGAACAGACAAGTCACTGAAATGCCATCTTCCCAGAGGTTTTAACCCTCCTGAAGCAGTAGCAAATAAGTGGACATTTTTAAGATTAGCATAGAAAACATATGGATAACTCTTAATATAAATCCATGTCATAGCTCGTAAATGCTCTGAAAGCTCCTTCTGAGCTATTATAGCGCATGCTGTGAATGTGTATTAACAATAGTGCACAATCATATGTTAAATATATCATATATTTGCATATTTAGTTCTATTCAACTGACAATTTTTAAAATATACTTTCTCCAAAGTACCATAGGCTTGGTTTCCAGTAGCCATAATTTTTACATTAGTGTCTATCAAAATAGCTACCTACCTTGACATTATTCAACTTTTTAAATTGCATTTAAACTCTTACCAACTAAGATAGTCTCTCTCTTTCTCTTGCGCATGCGCTCTCTCTCTCTCCTTGCTCAGTTACTTAGCTATGGCTGAAATTTTAGTTACTGGGAATTTCAAGAATCCATCTTCCTAAAGATGATCAACACTTTATACACTTTATATTAACACTCTTTAGTAGATAATAATTATTTCCCCAAACAAAATTTTTCATTCTTGTTTCTTTTTGGAAAACATGACATTCTTATTAAAATCATGAGGTTGCCAGCAAGAATCCAAAACAAAAATAATTCATTCAAACTGCTTAATCTAGTCATTGAAGACTGACAGTATCTTTTTATATTTTTGAAAGCTCTTTTAACATTAACTGATATTTTAGTGTGGGAAGAAACTAAAAGCTTTCTACATACAAAAGTTCATCTTTTCCCTTCTTACCATCATCAGATAAATGCACAAGGGGCTCGAAGCCGCAGCTCAGATACACTAGTCCCATAGGAATAAGCCCAATGCATCAGCCTCGGGACAGGCAGTAGGTGTGAGCAGTGACTAGAAAAGAGCAATGATATGCAAGGAAAGCAAACTAGGGAAGAGTTAAACCAAGCCTATTAATACCGCCATGCACAGGAGAATAGAAAGGTCCTCTTGTTACTAAAGGTGAAGCTATCCCAGTTAGAAAAATAAGCGAACCACTGCAAATATTGTAGTGACTGTCCTGTGAATGGATTGCCACACCAAATGACAGAACTCTCTCAATTCCACTTTCCAATAACTTCAAGGCACTAGGGATGTGACAGCATGATGAATACCACAACAGACAGCTCCAATATGGTACCATTTTACCAGATCAATATCTCGCTGCAATATAAGAAAAAAGGAGCTGATATTAGTCTACACAGTGTATTACAGATGAGGTACATTTCTTCTTACTGCACTCATGCTGAACCAAAGCAATAATTCATAGATTCCTTAAAAGGTTCATGCACCACCACATGCAAAAAAAGGCTAATCCTTATTTCAACATCTGCCTGAAGACGTAATAGCTTAAAGCAATAAGTATGCAAGTTTTTTAAATGTCTTTTTCATTTATCATTTTATGTAGATATAAATAACAAAGTTAGTAGATCCAAAGTCCAAAAACACACAAATATTCATAGATTGCCAACACTGTTCCAGTAGCAGTATGAAGAAAATTGTACACAATATTTCACGACCAGCCTACCTAACTTCCTTTGCAAGTGGAAGAGAGCTTTAGAACTTTCCACACTTTCAGTATGTGAAATATAATCAATTCTCAATTATCTGCAATGGTTTATTCTTTTTTGGATTATTCCATATTTCCTTTTTAAAACCAAAGTCACTGTAATCAGCTACCCCTAAAGCTGCCAAGAGCTCTAACCTACTACACAAGAAATATTAGCTGCTATGTGTACAAATCATATAAAAGTAAAATAAAGTAATTCTCATTCCATAGTCAAAGTATAAATGAATAAATGTTCCATTGTTTCAAAATATTCCAATTGGTTCAGGCCACAGATGCAAAGAGAAACCAAAATAGCATACTAAATCAGAAGTAGCCTAATTCTGACTTATTTGACTTATGATTATCCTCTTTAATACACTGTGTACATCATCCACTAGAGTATTTCTTTTATTTTTCTCCATTTTCTCCCTTTTCTTCATATCCTGTTTCAGAAAAATATTTATTTCCTGAAACAAAGTTCAAAACTGAAATGGCCATGCTTTAAAATAGAGGAATTCACAGATAGCTCACCTGATTAGAGCTTCCTCTTTAATCAAGCCCATTTCCCTTCTGGCACCACCCACTGGAGACCCTCATTAATATCTCTGAAAATCTGAGATTGACTTCCTGGCTCCTGTCCAACTGCAAATAATAATTTACCCATACATACCCCCATCCATGCTATACAACGAAGTATCTACTATCCTATGGTGTGCAGAGCACTTATGAGATACTGGAGTTAATACTTTACAGGGGGATGATCATTCCCAGTATTTTTCTAGCTACTGCCAACCTAAACCATGAAGTAGGTCAGCACTTGGAGTTTTGTTTTACCGATGAGGAAAATGAGGTTTATGGAGGTTAAATGGCTTAGCCCATTGACCCAACAGCTGTCAGAATTTAGTAACCATTCTCTGGGCCAGTGCTTTCCAGCCCAGATTTTATAATACCCCAGGGTGTCTCACATTTCTTAAAGTATTTCATGAAATTCTCAAAAAAATTCAATAAAAAACAAATATAGCCCAAATTATAACCTTTAGATATGACCAGAAAAAAATGTCACAAATATATAGCACATTACAACTTTGCGAAACATGGAAAATGCCACTATCTGGTAATTCACTGCACTGCAGGTGAGTATCATGAATAAGACAAAAACAAAGAGGTGGAATAATAAGGCAAGCATGTTACCAATCATTAAATATTATTTTTTCTTTGTTCATATCTCTTTTAATATCATTCTATTTATATCCAGTAGAAGAGCAAAAAGACCAGGAAAAAAATCCTCATAAAATACTTTATCTCTTAATCTTCTCTTTGAAAATTAACAAGAAAAATGATTAACTTTGTCTATGAGTTTTATTTTATCATATTCAGGGTAATTATACATACTAAGATGTTGCCTGGAAACACTCCACTTGGCTAATATTGAATAACAGTGTTCAACTGAGTTACCACTATTAACTCCCCACCTTTAGTAGCTTTAGTTTTTAAAAGCAGACTTCAACCAAGCATGGCATAAAAGAAAAATCTGTTTATTTTATGAATATTTATTAGCATACTACACATGAGTTGAGGAAACAGAAAGACATTTTGAACATTACAGCTGCTATATAGTTACATGCTTAAACATGGACCCTGATCAGAATTGCAATGGTGATGAAAAGCTACTTTCACAGGAACTCTCTCCTTCAGGTTTAAATTTCTACGTCAGTAGGCCAGACCAAACTGGTATTATTACTGTGACAAAAGCTAGCAATTAGTCTTAATTCTCTCTTCTTGCATTCCTAAAGTGGGAATCACTTGCCCAAGGTCCCAATATTAATGGTAGACTTGGGAAGGTCTCTAAGTTAGGTCTGATTTACCCATTTTGCAAATGGCACCCCTGAGATTCAGAGACTTCCCAGAACCTAGGCTGGAATGTATATATTCTAACTTTCAATTAGGTAGATTAAGAGGAAATAAGGTAGCCATTCGTTTCTACACATGTATCTCTAAAAATACAAGATACTATTGTCCACAAATTGTGTCCAAAAATAGAGAAGGACTTGTATATTGTCTTCAAACTAAATCGAGTCTATTCCCTGTCTACTCTCCCTTCACATGAATTCCAAAAGTATTTTAATCATAGCATTAGAAACAAATATATGTGAACACTTACTTTTAAAATTACTATACCATAGCAAAATAATGAAATAGAATATTCACTGTAGACTACTAATTTGTTAGTTGAAACAGTATGGGGCAAAAACATTTTTTAAAATGCTAAATATTAAAGCAATGACTAAAAAAGTTAAACTGTTTAAATTCAAAAACTAAAATGGGCTAGGCGAGGTGGCTCACCCCAGTAATCCTAGCACTTTGGGAGGCCACGGCAGGAGGATCCCTTGAGGCCTGGAGTTCAAGATCAGCCTGGGCAATAGCGAGACCCCTGTCTCTACAAAAATTTTTTTAAAAAACTTAGCAAGGCGTGGTGGCACACACCTGTAGTCCCAGCTACTCAGGAGGCTGAGGCAGAAAGGATCGCTTGAGCCCAGGAGTTTGAGGTTGTGGTGAGCTATGATGATGCCACTGTACTCTAGCTAGCCCTGGCAACAAAGTGAGATCCTGTCTCAAAATAAAACCCACTAAAATGCCTAAACTTAAGATATATAGCAATATACTTGGACCCATTTACTCGGGATTCCAGTTTTATTTCCTAAAAATTCAGGGTTCAGAGAGTTGACCATCCACCTTTATCATTTACCATTTTAAAATTATATTTCAAATTTCTCAGAATACTGAAAGGACTTAGATTATGGTTTAGGGTTGGTTTTTGAAACAATGGAAAAAAAATTTATTTTAAGAGACATTGTGTTGAATGGCAACTATGACCTGGACACTGTATTGATAATCAAAGAAATAAAGATCAGATAGGGCATGATCCCTCTAACTGGAGAAACTCACAGTCTAATGAGCAGGATTAATATGAAAAGAGATAATTATAATACAAACTAATCATTGTTAGGGTAGAAATACAAGTTAAGAAATTTAGAAGTGTAATATATTTAATAGCAAGATCTGAAATCCGTGATCAATTTTCTAAAGGAAATAATTGTAAGTCTCAGAGCATATTTAGAAAGTTTGCTTTAAATCAAAAAGGACTGAATATCTTATTATCATAGAAATGTCAAATTGGGATATATGCCTGCCTGGTTGCTTTCCCCTTGTGAGAATGACAAAATGAATTTAAAGGATCAGGAGAAACAATAGCTCACATAACAAATTTGCAACCAAAAAACTCATACACTGCCACTGATTTTTTTGTAAAGTAAAATTCAATGCATAAAACATGAGAAATAGGTATTAAAAGTTCCAGTAAAAATGTAACAAACGTTTGAAGATTTTTGAAAGGGCTTGTTATTGACATGAAGCAAAAATAGTTTATTTAGCTTGAATAATTAATATTATGCCTCAGTAACTCATAATAAACATGCATTCAATTAAATGTTAAAATATCACTTAAATCAATATATAGTAATTCAAGACTCAGGATCAAAAGAAAAATTAAGAAAAACTGTTTTAATGCCCTAAATGCCATAAGCACTACAGCAAGAGCAATATAAGGAAATAATGTGATTTTTTTTAAAGCATTTTCTTTGGGGCTTTAGTAAAATAAATGGATCAGTGGCCAAGGCCTGGTTCTGTAGAGTCCCTTGCTGTCTAACCTTAGCAAATCACTTAACCTCTGTAGGGACCATTCTTCCTAATCCCTGAAATGGGTGTAATATACCAACCTCACAAGTCTACTGTTGAAAAGCCAAAAGGATTTTTAAAGGTGCTTTGAAAGTAGAAAGTCAGTTGTTGATAATCCCAATGACATTTCTACATCATCATGCTTTTCAGGGTTGAATCATTGAAGTGGATTTAGGAAAATGCAATCTCAAATTTTCTAAATTAAGAATTTAATTTATAAAATGGGTAGAAACATAAGTATAAACTTATCTTTACCATGATTAAAAGAAAAACTACAAATATTATATCCAGACTTCAAACCAATATGACGATTTCAAATATTTTTAAATTGACCACTAAAGACAAGCTCACCTGAGGATAGCACAGAGATTCAGGGCTGTGAACAGACATAGCCTCTTCATGGTGAGGGCTAAGAGTTTGTTAAACACTGTTTAAGGTAGTGGGTAACATTTATCCAGAGAAATTGCCAGGTCTTTTTAAGAGACTGATAAATACTCAATGTGTATCAGGTGTGACGTGTGCATTTAAAACTGATTGACAAAAGCAGAAATAGATTTTCACATAAAGAACTGACAAAATTAGTATTTTAAAGCTAATGATCCTACAAAAGAAGATCCACGAAAACACCTCCATAGGTGCCTAAAGAAACATAGGGAGTGAGAACCTGCAAACAAAACAAGTTTTCTTCACTGTAAATAAATGTTATACAGATATAAAAGCCCTTCAGTGCCATCAAGAAAGTATAACTTCAAGTGGTGACAGACTGCTAAGAAATGCAGTGCAGCAACTAGAAGGGCATCCAAATCCTGAAATCTGAAATATTTTTTATAGAAAAATACCCCTCAAATGTGTCTACATAATTATTTAAGTAATAACCTGAAATACCTTGAAGTGCACCATTTAATCAAAATACAGTCTTTCCTCTCCCCGAGGATGATACATCTGAACACAAATATGTATCTAAATTCTTAATGGGCCAGCTGAAGTTAAATAACAAATGAATGAAAACAAGTAAATATAAATATCTGCTATATTAAAAGATGACTGAGTGGCATATAATTTCTACCAGGAATCCTGTGACTGTGTTGAAGTTTAAATTAGTACTCTGTTAATGCCTGCTTTGAAGAAAGTTATTATGTACCTTCTAGACTGCAAACCAGTAAACTCCCCCTCCCTCCCATTATGTTGTTGCTAGTCTTTTGTCTTTTTTTTTTTTTTTTTTCCTGTGGTTCTGTTTAAATTCTCACCTTGCTCTGCCCTTGTCATCAAGTCGTTCAAGCACAAAGCAGGGAGCATGGGGAGTGTTTACTCATTTCCCAAGTCCATTATCTTACACATTAATCACTGGTCTGGAACTTTTGGACAATGCTGAATCTGTTACCTTCCCCCCCCCTTTCTGGCTGTTTTACTTGTGAGTCTGACAGTTCACCAGTTTCAAGCTGCACTTATAGTTAATGACCTTTTCATCTGATTAGCTATTTTTGTCCCTTAAAAAAATGATATGCATTTAGAGTCCAGTGAAACCATAATGAACTTTAATGTGGAAGATGAAGCCCTTATTTTTCAACTAGTGCCTTTTCTTCATAGAAAGACAGCCCAAGGGAGGTAAATATTTTAAAAATTGTTTTGTGAAAGAGTATCTTTGTTGGGATTGAGTTAGTCCTGGGGTGTTTTTTCCTCCTCACTATTATTGTCATCTTCAAAACAAAACATTAGTGAGGAATTCTAGTTAACTTTGGAAAGCAAATATTTTAAAATTTTAAAACAAAGTTTTCACTCTCTAAAATCTTCATGGTTCTTGTATAATATGAAGGACTGTTCTGGGAATCCAAAGTTTAGCTTCAATAATGATTACTAAACCAAGAGAAATAGATGTAAAAAAGCAGGACAGCTGGAGGCTCTTGAACTATAGTTGTCAAAAGATTTGTTTGTGAAACATGCATTTTATTGCCTTGTATGCATGTTATAATGAGGCATGGACAACTGCAACATTACACTTAATGATTGCATTGCTAGTTTCAGCCAGTTTCCTTGTCCTCTTGCAATTAACGTTTTTCCCAGATCACCCAAGGCTACTTTGTCAGGGAGGGGAAAAAAAATCTGAAATTCACATAAATGAGCAATGTCAATAGTTTAGAAAGAGTTTACTTAGAGAACAAAGGGCCCTTATGAGGCACTAGTGAGAAGAAATGGGGAAAAAATGAGTCCCCACAATGTAAGCCTTTTCTTAAAGCGACTTGTTATCAAGCAGTTTGGGATAGTCCCTCAAATCTGCATTAAAATGCATTTCATTCCATTGACTCATTTGCATTAATTTCTCCCATTATATCTGAAAATGGCTGAATGTCTACCCAACACAATGCCACAGCCTATCACAGGCTACCACGGAGGCCCCAGGTGCCAATTTACTCCTCTTAGTTCTTTTCATTCTGTTTGCTGATTCTGACAACTGGAGTTCTCCCCTCAGTCCAAGGGACTTTTCAATTGGATTTGCTCGTGGTGACAAAATTGTTGCTTTGCTGAGAGGAGGGGGTTCTTTGATTGAGCGTCTATCATGCTGCCATGGGAAAGCGAGAGGGGAATGATTCTCAGTGGCTTCTGATTTCCAGTATTTGTTCAGCATTAGGCCCACTTATCTCCAGAAGAAAAAGCAACATGTAGAAAGTAAGTGACAGGCAGAAACACACTCACTTGCTCGTTCATTCTCACTGCGCTCTGTATTCAAACAAGGGGGACCTATTACACTGAAAGCTCCAGATCAGCCTCACTCAATTATCACAGTTAATCCTTATAGCTCTATAAAGTAAATATTTCATTACAATTTCAAATAAACAGTCACCCAATCTAATGAAGCAAGAACTCAAAGTGGCAATGTCATAGAACTCGTTACCGTCATCAAAGGCAAGGACACAGCCCTGTCTACTAATAATGAAAAAATGGATACCGGCATATTTATGAACTCAAGGGTGTTGTAGTTGTGAGGGCTTTTTTTTTTCCAGTGCTATTGACCAATTTATCTCTGCAAACACAATTCAGTTATCAGACTTCTATTTGTCTTTTTTGTTTCTTTATTTCTCTTAGTTTTTCACCCCAGTCTCTCCTTTGGGATCATCATTTTCCTCACACAATACATCATCCACACACTTGGCACATTCAACTATAACTTTTCTTTTTCATAAACATCAGAGAATTTTGATATGGTATTTCAAATTCAGGAAATTTACAGAATATAAAGTGATCATTTTCATAATCCATTGTCTCCACATCAATGTTATCTTAAATCCTTCATCTTGTATGTCCTTTTATCCTTTATCTTCTTCTCTTATACTCTGGGGCAAGAACGTCTAAAAATAATTCTCATTTCACTAAATCTTAATAATTTGGAAAAAAGCTTGAATTGAATAAAAATAAGTAGATTAAGTCCTTAATCAAATGTTGAATTACCTCTATGCTATTCTAAGTCTCATTTTAATCCTAATCTTTAGTCCCTTGGGGAATCGTTTTTCTTAAATTATTATTTTATCCTTCTTATTAAATATTCTGGTAATAGTCATTATATTTTTACACTTTGATAATTCGCTCTATAGGAAAGAGTGTACAATGGTTATAATAGCACAATTTTGCCTGTACTTGTAAAAGCTTACTCAAAAAGGATCCCATGTCATACAATAAGGCACAAATCTCCTATATGTAGATGGCAACCATAAATCCCCTCTTTTTTCCTCTCAATTTAACAATGCTATGTTGACATATCTTATAATTACTGTTTCTTAGGAAATGAGATGATTGTCTTGGCTTAGTAGGGAATATTTGCATGGTTTTTTTTTTCTTTCCTCTGGGATTCTTAAATATTTATCCTCCTTTAAAAATATCACCTGAAACTCACACTTCTCAAACATTACTGTGTCTACCAATCACCTGCGGTGGGGGGGGGTGAAGGGGGATAGCTTGTTAAAATGTAGTTTCTGATTCAGTAGGTGTGGAGTGGGGCCTGTGATGCTGCATTTTTAATAAAGTTACTAGTGATGCTGATGATGCTGGTCCCAGGGTCAGACTTTGAGAAGCAAGGACTAAAACTACTGCATGGTATTTATAATTTTTATAATAAAATTAGGAGTAGGAGATCCTTAGAATATTATCAATATAAATCTACATGTAATATTTTCAACAGTATTGTATTAACTTCATTGATAAAAGTATCTAAAACATAGATAATTTAATACATATTATGTATATTAATAAACTATCTGAAATATGGATGATTTAAATAAGAATGTTACTACCACTATTGATAATAATATTGATAAAGTGCCTGGTATGTGGACTTAATTATTAACTCATTTTTTTCTTCACCACGACCACAAAGGCCTGCATTATTATGTTAATTGTATTAATTATACAGACCAGAACACTGAGATTCAGTGAGGTAAAATAACTGGTCCAAGGTTGGAGCTGGAACTTGAATCAAGTATTGTCTACAAATGCACTATCAGTTCAATACAGTTCAAATCAACGTTACACCCCCATATCAACTAGATGTCACTAGATCACAGTCTATTACAGCACAGTCATTCACCCAACACTTTATGGAGGGTACACACAGTCCCTCTTCTGGGCCTTCTGTGCTCAGGTGTGAAAAGACAAGTAAAGTTCCTGCCATTCTGGATTTACTCTACGACTGAACAACTGAACAAATGAGTGAGCAAGAAAATGTCAGATATGGGTAAACGCTGTGAAGAAAATGATTACTGTGAAGTGATAGAAAATGATTTAGGAGTGTGCATCTAAGGAGTAGGTATGTCTTCAAAATTTACATTTAAAATTTGGTATCATTATTATTGGACCAATTTAATAATATAATTTCCTCAATCATTGCAAGTCATGTAAAAGTGCAAACAGACATAAATGGCTTATCACTGGCATATAAAACTGTTCTCATAGCACAGATATGGAAAGACAAGTTCAAATACTGCTATATATTGGGATAAGAACCCATATATGTTGCTTTGACTGATATCTTAACACTCTCTGAGCTCAGTGTCATAATCTTCAAAATAATCATTCATACTTATATTCCACCTTATTTAATTGCCAGTTTTGTTTGAAGCATTTCACATATATTAACCTATTTATAATAATAATCATGACTGCTTTATTAAGTATGATATTATTATACTCATTTTCCAGATTATAAAACTGAGGGACAGAGCAGTTAAGTAATAAATGAAGATTTATGTTGTTGCTAAGTATCAAAGTCAAGTTTGAAATCCAGGCAATTGGGTTCCAGAGTTTGTGCTCTTTGACAATTTGCCACCCTGCCTCATTCTTGTTTATAAAATATGACAGTTGTTATAGCCTATTTCCAATATCTTTTTCTGATCACAAATGTTAAAACTCTACTACAATGATTTAAAATGTATAATCTGAGAGATCAAGTTGTGTTTCAGCCTGTTTGGTTGGAGTCGTTCAAACACTTAAGATTATGCAGAAAGTTATCCTAACCTTTTTTTTTTTCCTAGACATGGAATCTTGCTATGTTGTCCAGGCTGGACTTGAATTCCTGGTCTCAAGTGGTCCTCCTACCTCAACCTCCCAAGTAGTTGGGACTACAGGTGCACACCACTGCTGTTGGCTTTCTAATCTTAATTTGAGACTCCACGTTCCTTCTTTTATATTCCTTTGCACAGAAGATAACATTTACATTTACAATTAGTAAGCCTTTTAAATGATCATTAAAATAAAAGTGACAGGAATACCATTTCTAAAGGAATATGCTCAGCAGAAAACATTGATCAGAATAGTTAACACATGTTGGACTTAATATATAAATTAACCTTTTAATAACATACAGGAGCAAAATGCCCTCCTTTGCCATATTGCAAAATGTTTTATTCATTCATACATGTTTTTAACAAACATTTGTTGAATACCTACTTTGTGCACAACCACCATAGGCACTAGGATATAAAGATGAATGGCTGTGAAGCAAATACCAGAGTTTAGAACACTAAAATATGGATGACTTAAGTAAGAATATCATTATTACTATACATAATAATATTAATAATTAGTTGCTTTTATGTGCACTTAATTTTTAACTAATTTTATCCTAACCACAGCATTTAAGATCTCCAGTACCATATTATGCAATTTTAATTATACAGACCAGAAAACTTTCACATACATAACATATCATACTCAAAGAGTTACAGTACACTTAATTATAGAAGAGTGTAAATGTTATAACTGAGATAAAGAAAATGTTCAATAAAAGCACAAAGAAGAGAAAACATTAACAGCCCACAAAATTTCCAAACTAAAAATAAGAAGTAGATGCAGTGATGAAGTCTCAGAAAGTTGTTTGCCCTGGAATGTAGTTCACTAGGCTATAAGTTTGATAAGTTTTCCACCTACCCATCTATTAATTGCTTGACCTAGTGCTGTGGTCATAGTAGGTGTTCAAAAAATCTAAGTACAGTGCATGAAAGCTCTCATTTTACTTTTTTATTGTTAGATTCTGAAGATAGGCCAATGCAGTAAATATCTGACTACTCCATCTCCATTAGTAGAATTCTTCTGCAGATTGACTTCTTAGGTATCTAGAAAACTGTTTACATCTTGAAATATATGATTGGTATTTTGACTTTAGCAACAACAGTGTAACTGACTGTTTTTTACATTTTTAACCATGCCTCCTTTTTTCACTGAATCCTCTCCTGTCTTTCCTAAAAGTAAATATTACTCAAGGTTTCATCCCTAGCTCTTCCCGATCTCTCTAAATCATCATGCCCAGGAGGTCCCATTTCTTTCAATTTCTAATCTTCAAGTGAGGTAATATGGTCCTCCACTGGTGTCAGTCCACTAACTCTTCTGGATACCACCACCTGGCTATTCTATAGTTATCACAAATACAACATTTCCATGATTTTGTCATCTTTTTCCCAATTCTGGTTCTCCTTTTGTATTCCCTTCCTGCTGCACCATTCACAAAGCCATACAAATCAGGCATTTGGACGACATTAACTTACTGCTTCACCTGTTCATTCTATCCTTTCCCACCAAAGAAACATCTAATCTGTGGCCAAATTCCACTGGCTTTACCCGTTAAGGCACTGTCACATCCATTTCCTCTTCCCCATTCATGTGATCACTGTCTCAGTAAAGGTCTCTTTCGTTTTCTACTTGGACTGTTATAATAGTCTTCTAATGAGCCTTCTTGCCTCCATTTGTACTACACATTCCATTTATCCCGCACTTGGCTACTAGGGTTTTACTCACACCATGGACATTTGGTTATATGATGTGCTGCCTTAACAATCTTCAATATTTCCTCATTACTTTCAAGATAAAATCCAAACTCAAGAATAAATGAGAGCCATGATTATCTGGTTCTTGCCTCTCTCTCCAGCCATTTCTAAACAGTAACAATGATGTTTATCATTGTATGTTCCAGGCACTGTTAAAACGCTTTCATATGCGATTTTATTTACTCTTCCTCATAACCCTGGGAAGTGGGTTTTAAGACCCCCAGTTTTGCAAGTAATCTTCCCATGATAACTAACTTATTATCTACAATCACAGGGTAAGAGAGTGACAGAGCCAGGCTGAGGGTTCTGTTTAACTCTAATGCTCTTACTCAAAGCCATTATCCTACAATCTCTCCCAAATTCCATACCCACCTCTCCCCTTTATCTTCCATCTCTACCCTCTTCTTTTTAGACTCTCACCGCCAGCGTAGCAGACTTCAAGAGAATCTATAATCATCTGGGGAGGTTTTAAAAACTCCAATGGCCTGGCTTCATTCACCCCGTGAAATTCTTATTTAGTTGGTCTGAGGTAGAGCCTGGGCAACAGAATTTTTTAAAGCAGCCCAGGTTTTTCTAAGGTGCAGCCAGGTTTGAGGCCTACTATCCCGTAAAACTAAATATATATAGTTGTACCAAACATCAAGTAACCTTCATATCCCTGATCCCGGTGATTGTAACTATTTCTCCCCTATGCTGTATGTTTGAGCTTCCTGTAGGTAGAAGTAATAGCTCCCGTAAATTTATGACTGACATGTGACTGGAGCATAGTAGGCTATAGATAATAACTTGCAAAAGAAATAGATGGATAAGATTTGTTAATTGCTCTTACAAATACTTTGTTGCAATTATTAGTGTAAGTCCTGAAATTTAATAACATCCTTAGCCAGGTTTGGTGGTGTGCGCCCGTAGTCCTAGCTACTTGGGAGGCTGAGGCAGGATGATTGCTTAAGCCCAGGAGTTTGAGGCTGCAGTGAGCTATGATTGTGGCCAGCCTGGGTGATAGAGCAAGACTCTGTTTTTAAATAAATAAATAAATAAATAATTTAAAAAATAATATCTTGAAAGTTACTTAAATTTCTCCGGGTATAGGAAGGAATGAAAGCACTGAAGAAAACAATTTCAATACATGAAATTATTTACACAGAAAGTGTCAGTTTCCTTCTGAGAAAAGGGGGAAAAAAAGCTCTCACTTAATTAAAGGCCAAAAAGTCTTTTCTCCCCAAAGTTTTGTAGTCATTAGCATCTTGTAGCTATAAAGTGATTTAAAGATAATAAAGACAACAGAGAGGTCTTGTTTTTCTAGTTAACACCCTCCTCCCTTCAGATAAAGGAGACTTTAAAAATTTCACCTTAATGCAATTGCCGTCTTTCCTCCAGTGATAGACTGACTACCTTATCCTAATAATTATTTAATCATTGGGAAATTAAAACATACTACTTGACAACTAAAATATAATATTTAACATTGTTTATCTATAACTTAATATTAATTATCAATACAATAATTTAAGTTTCCAATATTAAGTTATTCATAGAAAAAGAACATTTTAGAGACTCATTTCCATGAGGTTTTATTAAAACTTTTTTAAGACTCTAAAAATCCTGTTTCTCTGCTATGATGTGAAAAATGTAAGTTATAGTATTTTGAAGGGTGATTTGGTGGAGGGATAAAATACATAAGAATATAAAAAGAATCTGAATGCCCACATAATAAAAATTAATCATGGTGAATTGCTTTGGGGAGAATCATACACTTGACCCACATTGAAGACTGAAATATTAATCCATTTCTATGACAGAGATCAAGCTTCACAGTTGCTTTTTATCCCCCTCATAATAGAAGCAACAGTTGTAAACCATAATGTTATAGTTCAAACAATGCCCCCCCTAAGACTTCAAATTTATTATAGCATTCATCTCCAAGACAAAAGACCTGGTGTAGGAAAAAAGCTCTTTTTAGCAAAAAGCATGGTTGTTATTTATGGCTCAGATGCAAAGAATGAGTTTGGGGAATTTATCAGAGATGAAGGTATGAAATGTTTTAGCTTGTTCTTCTCTCTAATCCATAAACCATTTTCTCAGCCACCCAAGTGAATTCTAATGGAACAGGAATGATGAAATAATATTTTCCTAGGCCTTTAACACTTTTTCTTCTGTGTAAGTTTCAGTGGGATGAGAAGAATGTTTTCTTTTTTTAATTAAGGATATTTTAAGCAGCAGGTAAGCAATATTTTGCAATAAAATATGATTTAGTCTCATAGGCAAAATTTATTAGCATTTTTATCAAGTTTAATTTTTATGTATTGAATTTCTAAAATTCCTATTATTAGTATTAGTATGGGCCATCATATAATTAGAATTTCAAAATGTTAAGTATATTCTCTTTAAAATAATTCCAATAATATAGCCCCATTATTGTCTCTAAAACCTTAATGACTCAATCATGATACTTGACCTCTTTTATTTTAATATTCTTAATTATTAGTTATATTTTCATCATCATTTCCTTGAAATAAGACATGTCATAATCAAAACAAAGATTACTTATAGATAAGCTACTTTCTATTCCCTCTTTTTGAAATGAGTATAAGTCACAAAAAAGATGTCTATTTCCCTAATGACGAGGCCAGGGAGAAGCTTCACGCAGGTAAGAAGGTTTGGGATATGCCATGATGTAATCAAAATTCATTCTTTATTCTCACATATTGCTTTTCTTAAGATGAAAACATATTCAATAAATGTGATTGGGAAAAAAATGTAAAATGTATATAGTATTTGCTCTCAAAAAAGTAAGATGTTTATAGTTTATTCACTTTTAAAAGTATTGTACTTAAAATTTGATGGCCCTGAGCACAAAATAAGCTATATGGATAACATTTGGGGTTTTTTTTCTTTTCTAATCCAAAAAAGACAGGTAATTTCAGAACAAAATAAAGCAGCTAAATAAAATAGAGAATAATCTTTAAACTGTACACCTTTCCTGGCATTGTTTGATAGATGTTATACTACTTCTATTGTTTGCCAAATTCCATTTAAATTGCTCAAACAGCTCAAGGAAAATGTGGACTCTATCTGAACAATTTTTAACATCATAATTTGTGGAATTAAGAGCAATCCACCACAGAGTTGTCTGACACCACGCATTTTGATTCCACATTTTCTGAGTATTGGAGCCTTTTTCCCCTTAGTTTTCATACTATAATTCCTTTGCTACAATTTTCATCTGTATTACACTACTTTATCTTGACATAGAAATAAAAGTTAATTAGTTTCTATGACAACCTGTGCATTAACATTGCAGTTCTTTCAGATTTGTAAATACATACCAATTTAGTATTCAGAATGCAATGTGTACAAGCATTCAGCACAAATAGTGTGAGTTTGTTTGCAGTTAAGATAGAATAGGAAGTTGGGCCAGATGACATAATTCATTTGAGTATACAATTATACAGTGTCAGTGAAAGATGTCCTAAATTTGATATCTATGTATCATGTACATATCAAATTTAAAGCCACAAATGTCTATCTAAAAATGTTTTTCTCACCACTTTGAAGATTTGATATAAATAACTATACAAAATATCTTAAATCTTCTGGGTTTATTCTAGTAGGAATAAAGTAGTAAAAATTGACCCTTTCCATTTAGCCCATAGAGTGTTATACTCTTTCTAAAATAGCAATTAAACTTTTGTGTGCAATAGAAACACCTGTGGAACTTCATTAACAATATTAATTTCCAGGCTCCACCCCTAGGGTATGAAATTCAGTATGTCTACTACGAGACCAATAAATCTATATTGTTATCAAGCACCTTGGTTAATTATGATGTACAATTGGTAAGGATCACTTTTTTGAAAAATGGTAGGTTGTAAATCAAGTACTTTTTTTTTCTACCAAATGTGGTAAAAGATACTTTTAACTCATCAAGTTATAAGTATACCATGATTTTAGAATTATTGTGAAAAATTACTCCTTCTACTGTATTGAGGGTATAAAAATCACAGTTCTCACAGCATTACTCTAATTTTAACTTTTCTAAAGCAATAAATGATAATCTTCAGAAAGAAATCTTCCAGAAGACCAAATATATCAGTTATTGACTGCAACTAAAAATATGTGGCATGATCCTATGCATAAAGACCTTTCAAAGAAAGATGATTTACATGAAAAAAGAGGCTAAATTTCACTATCCACTATTTTCTACAGACAGTATTCTTTCTCTCTCATGGGAAAGGCAAGCTCTAATACATTATGCTTTGGGATTCTAATCAGAAACCTATAAACAATGTATAACTTACAAATGTCCTTCAGTGCATTAGAATACTTTTAGTACAGCTTTAAAATTTTAAATCAATTCTGCCATTCACTCCATATTATTTATCTTCAATTTCTCCATATTTTAAATGTCACTGTGTCATATTAAGTAATAAAAAGTTTAAAAGATTATAACCTGAACTTGGCAGATATTCACTTTCATTACTAGGCCTGAAATCTTTGCCTTCTTACATTTTCACTACCAAAGAGAGTCTTACTTCTCACTTTTGTTTTCATTCTTGAATGCAATGAAATCTTCAAATTCAGTGAGCAGCCTAAAGTATCATAATGTTATTTTAAGCCAACTGTAACAGTAAGTTAATGGTATTTAAAACATCTGATTTTTAAGCAGACTATTTTGTCATCTCTTTTAAGAATTATCCTGATCAATACTTACATGCACACATGGAAATAATATTCATCAGGGATCGGGCAGGTGGGAGGGGGTGGAGGGGATGGGTAAATTCACACCTAATGGGTGCGGGGTGCACTGTCTGGGGGATGTTCATGATTGTAGCTCTGACTTGGGCAGTGCATAGGCAATATATGTAACCAAAGTGTTTGTACCCCCATAATATTCTGAAATAAAAATAAAATAAGATAAAACAAATTATCCTCTTACATATCAGCTGAAATTATTTATCCATTATTCTGCTAGTCTTAAATCATCCTTTAATTCTATTAATTATATCATTTTTATGTCCCATAATCCTGTAATATTTCATTTTCTTCAATCTGAAGCTCAAGAAGGAAAGAAGGAAGGTGTTGAAAGATTGGTTAATTCTTATATGTGGTGTTGGAACAAATTAGAGCTAAGTTATATAATAAACTTTATTATAAGAAAATTATCTATACTAAATGTGCTCTGTAGTAAATGTCATTTATTTTCTCAAAATGTGCCCCTAAAGTAAGTGTTGTTTTCATTATTTTTTTTTCTTTTAATGGCAATAAGAATCTGTATTAAATAAAGCCAATAAATTCCATTTAAGCATTAGTAACTCAGAACTCGAAGATTTATGGAAACAAAACTATGGACAGACTAGCCAGGTGCTTCTGTCCCTCCAATATAATACAAATCTTTCCTTGATTACATGGTTTTTGCTGTAACACCACTCTCATTAGATTGGAATTTGTGTTAACTTCCCTGTACTAGGACTCACTAATAGGATTGCTAGCAATTATTATACTGAAATGAAATCAGCACAAACTATTAGATCTGTTTAAACAAGTTAAAAATAAACCTTGATTAAATGTTCTTTTATAAGAAGCTGCTCATTAGGGCTACATGGCCTTCAGAAAAATTGGTGTTTCATTAACATCAAAGAATGTACTGAGTTTAAACTCCCTAACCTAAAAAGTTACATAGAAAATAAAATTTTAAAAATATTCTACATAATGAAATTTTAGAAAAGATCTTCTATATGGTTCTTGGTATAGTCAATAGAGAGAAAAATACTTTTAAGAATGAGGATTATTAATAATGGAATTACAAAAATACTACCACCAAAAGCAAAAAGTTGTTTTTCCAAAACAAAAAATTTTTTTAAATCTTTGCTGGAATGATCAAATGAGAAATTTCTTCAAGTTGAGCTACAACCCTGACATAAAATAGTTGAATTAAAAAGTCATTTGGATACTTAAATGCTAACAAGTATATCAATTTACATATCCCTGTATCTACTTTTGCAACAAATCGGTAACTTTTGAACCAGAGTAGTACTTAACAGAACTCTAGAGAGTGGAAGTATACCTTTCTAGAAAGTAGAAATAACATTTCCTTTGTTATAATGAATTAGTAAACTATTATGACCTGACTTGGTGGAAATTATTCTGTTTATGGTAGATAACATAACACATTTAAGATACAGCATTGGTAAATGTTATATATTTTGGATATGGTCTACAAACTCATAGAAA